>CM052188.1:3392019-3410712 GCA_028455805.1 Lasioglossum figueresi | reverse complement strand
CTTTAAAATGATTATAGAAACAGGAAGCATTATATTTAAACACAGATGAAATATTCAGGTTGAATTAATCTTGTATTGACTGACTCGACTCTTTTCGTTTGCTTTTCCAGAATTATGACTGTAACGTGGAAAATAGCAGAAATACGCGCTGAGCAGTAACAGTAAATTGGTAACCATGCGACGAATATTCTCGGATGTTATTTGGCAACTACGCCTTCGATATCTGAAATTCGAAATAATTCCAAAACTCGTCACTCTAAGTCGTAGAGGGTATACCAAAACCTCTGATTTTTTGAACAGTCGGTATTTCAGAACATGAGACACCAAGTCCCATAAGATGATAGGTCTATTCTATATCTAGTCGGTGGTGCTACACTGCACCAGCCGGTAAAGTAAATTTTTAGGTAGATGGCGCTATAAGAAAACAAGGAATTGTCAATCTGAGTAAACAGTTTTACTAATGGAGAGGAAGAACTGATTAGGCATGAGATAACCTCGATTTTAAATAATACAATATTTTTAATAATGATGATGTAAATACTTGTTCTAAAATATAATCGAGTGACTCAACTGTCAGTTTTTGTGTCCTTTTTCAAAATGAATTTAAGTAAAACTGAAAAATTAGTGGCTGCCAAGAAAAAGGTAATGTTTTCCGATGTACTGACAGCCAAAAATTACAACTTCTAATCAGATATTAATTTAAAAGCATTTTTTAAAAGCATTCTTACATTCGTTGTAGAGAGAGAACAAATTTTTACGTGTGGCTTAAAATGTTTTAACCTTTTCAAATGTTATACTTTTCGGTTATTTTTTTTTGAACTGTCAAATATTCACTTTGTCGGTCAGAACTACTTGTTTGTTATGAACTTTTTATAATTCTTTTTGTTATTTATAGCTCAGAGAATTTCAAGAGAACAAAATGAAGCAGGATGGTTCTGTAAAACGGAAACATCATTCAACAGATTTTTTACAGGTAAATATAAGCTATAGATGTAATTGCAAAAAAAAGTTAAACCATATGTTTAATTAATTTGCAGAGTCAAAACGTGGAAACTAATATATTAGATTCCAAGCATGGTACGATATCTACATTGGAAATTTGTGCGAATGGTAAAACTGTTTCCAATGATAATTTTCAAAGAAATGAAACACCATTTATAGATACAATAGTAAATACAGAAAATACTATGAATCATGAAGGTTCGCTTAGCATGGTAGAGGAGACTGCTAAACCTATGCAAGAAATGCCACAAGTTAAATTAAATTCAGGGGTCGAAAACAAAGTGGAATTAAGCGATTTTCCAAAAGTGCAAAAAGATCATCTGTTGGAAATGGCATCCGCAGTTGCAGAAGTTCTAACAAATGATTCCGAACACTCTGAAACAACTTTGGATTGTGATTTGATGTGTCGTAATCAGTTTTTAAGTTCGTGTTTAGAAGAGCAAAAAAAAATGGATAATGAACTATACATAGAGCTTAGTAATTCTGTAAGTATACAGTGACTCCCATTAATATTCGGACGCTCTAAAAAAAAACGATAACTTTTTTAGTATTGGTCTATACGATTTGAACTTTTTGGAAAGCTGGAACAATTAGTTTACTACAGGATTTAAAAACAAATTTTTAAAAAATACTAAAAGTGGTATTTTACAACATTTTTATTTGGACCTATATTGAAAATTTAAAAAACACGTTTTGTAGATCTGTGTCAATTATATGCACTGTAAAAGTTTCATCGAAATCGGTTGATGCGGGAAAAAACAACAGGCATTGAAAGATGTAAGAATCCTTAGATTTATTGCATTTAAAGGCCAAAAATCATGAAAATCTGCAATTTTTATCACCTTTAAACGTTTGTAGCTCATTGCAACGTCGACCGATTTTTACGATATTTTCAGAATATGTTTAATTGATACAGATCTACGAAAAGCGTTTTCTAAGTTCTCTATATAAACCCACATAAAAAAATGGCAAAAAACAACTTTTAGAATTTTCTCTGCAATCCCGACAACTTGCAATTTTTTTCAAAAATTTGGTTTACGTTGTGTAGCAAACCAATTGTTCTTACTTCTGAAAAAAGTTAAAATCGTTTGGTCCAATATTTAAAAAGTTATGGTCTTTTTGAGAGTGTCCGAATATTAGTGGAAGTCACTGTACATGTGAAAATTGTTGTATTACAGTCTAACTAATCTAAGTATTAGATCTTATGATATTTACGAAATTTGTTGATCAACTAGCACAGCAGAATTAAAGAATTGGAAGCTAAATTAGCAACAAAAGAAATGGAATTCCAAGTGCAATTAGCACGCGAAGTGAACCCTTTGAAAGAACAGTTACAAATTCATACTCAAACAACGGGGATCTTAATAGCAGAAAAGGCAGAGCTCACTGCTGCTCTTAGCCAAGCTCAGCAGAGCGCTAGACAAAGCACAGGTTTGTTTTCTATTTTTTTTTTTGTAACAGATGTATTTGAAAATTTATAAAAAGATAATATTTTTCAGAAGAGATAGAAGAATTAACAGGAAAGTTAAAAAGTTCCCAAGTACATGTAATTGAATTGGAGAGAGAAACAACTGGTTTAAAAACTGCTAATGAAGAATTAAAGAAAAATTATCATCATTTGCAAAATGAACGTGAATCTTTGGAAAATAAATTTTTGGAATTGAAGAAAGAAAAAGAAGATTTAAATTTAGAGGAATCTGAATTGAAACAGAAATTAAATCTAAAGAAAACAGAATTAATAGCTATTCAACAAGAACTTAATGAAAAAACGGCATTACTCTCATTGAGTGAACTTAGAATACAACAGGTAATCAAATATACATCTATTGTTATTGCTGTATCTAAGTATATACTTGTACCATTATTAATAGAACCGAATTAAATACTATGTTTCTACTTTTTTTGTAGATGAAAGGTGCTACACCTACAGAAGAAGAAAAGTACGCAGCAAATGTTTTGGAACAAGAACTTGCGCATGTCAAAGAGTCTTTAAACGTTGTTAGTACTGAAAAAGACGAAGCCAATAAACAGTACCAAAATTATGTTAAACAGTTGGATATGCAACAAACGAAGTTATTAGAAGAGGTGTGTTTTATTTTAATATATAATTTATTTAATTACTGCCGTATTTATTGTATATAAGTGTGTGTCGTATTAATAAATTATTTATAGATTCAGAAACAGAATAGGACTATAGAAAATTTACAATCAAGAGAACAGAGCTATGTACAAAGGTTGTCAGAACTTGAGCAGCAATTGCAAAAAGAAAGAGAAAAATTAGAAAATCTATTGCCTTTACAAGATCGTCAAAATGAAATGAGTAATCTATTAAAAAATATAGACGAGCTTACTCTGGAGCAAGAAAGACTACACATTACACTTGCTGATAAGGTCAGGCATGCTTATAGATATTGCAATAAAGTTAAGTTTGTTATAGAGGTCTAATTAAGACTCTTTTCTATTCAGGACTCGCAAATCGAAATTTTAACAAAAGATATAAACGACTTACGCGAAACAGGTACCAACGAGGCTGAAGTAACGAAATTAGCTAGTGCTCTTGAGAGTGAACAGTTAGGTGCATCCAGAGCACTTCATCAGAATCGACAGTTGAAAGAACAATTGATTGACATGGAGAATGCTTTTGTTTCCCTAGTAAGTCTATCTTCGTAATTGAACCGTCAAATTGAGTTTCAAATTTAAAAAAAAACAAATACAAATTATAGAAAATTCTAACTTGAATTTTTAAGAGTAATGCAAAGTTGGACTTAACGGAACAACTTCAAGCAGAGCGTTCCATTGGACGAAAGTTAAATGCCCAGTTAAACAATGTTGAAACTGAATTAGACCAAATGAAAGAGAAATTAAAGGAAAAAGAATCCGTACTTGAAGAACTTGAAAAGGAAAGACTTCAGAGTGCTCAGATAGCTGATCAAATGCAGCACTATCAAGCACAGTCTCATCATGTTGATGTTTTCCAACAAGAACTTCAAAATGCTTTGGTAAATAATTGTAATATTATCTATAATAATACATGCAGTAGTAGTATTTATTTATTTCAGCGTCGCGGCCAAGAAATTGGACTTGGTTTACAATGTTTGGTTTATATATCCCATGCCATACCCTATACCTTATTATCTATAATAGATGCTAATCTATCCTAATATCTTGCATCAAATATTGCCTCTCCCTCTCTCCTTTTGGTTATTTTTTTCTTTTTTCTCTTGATACTCCTAAGCCAGTCTACTATTTCTCCCACTCTTTTATCTTGTACTATCTTTTCAATACTTACATTTATTCTTTCTACGCCTTCACAGTCCTCTGCCAGATGTTTTAGCTTTCCCAGGTGTCTCTCATATCATGCACATTCTCTCTTCTCCCTTTCTTCAATATTTGTTCCCTTCTTCCGTATTTCCATATCTTATTCTAGCCATCAGACTCTGTCGCCTTCTTCTTTTTCCACTAGATGCCTTGGTACCCTTCATATATATCACTGAACCTAGATGACATTATTTTACCGTATCGCCACTGTCCCTGAGTTTGTATATCCCTCTCCTTTAGAGACTCAATCATTTCTATAGTTTTTTTTTCCTTCTCTTTTTTTTCTATTCCCGCTTGATCGTATCCCTTGCTGTTCAAGAACTCCGTTCTCTCTTTGCTATTTCTTGTTATCTCCCACACTTTTTCTCTTTCCCTCAGGCATTCCTTTACCAAAACTCTTCCCTCCGTTCTCTCCACTCTTTCCTCAAATCTTAACGCTTTCTCTCCTCCTCTAATTCTGGCGTTGTCCTATCTAGTTTCAGGCACCATTTAATGTGCTTCGTTTGTACTCTCGCCAGTTCCTCCCTTTCCTTCCACCCAAATATTTCTACCCCATACATCATTATCCCTCCTACTACGCAGTCAAACAAAAGCATACCTTTCTTAAATTCATCCCTAAATAATCTTTCTCTTATGCCCCATATTTTCCCTAGTACCATATTTGCTACTTTCGCTCTTTCTGTAACATGCCCCGCGTTATTTCTCCATTCCTCTGTAGTTTTACCCCTCAAATACTTGAATTCTTGCACTTCCTCATTTTTTTCTTCCCCCTATTTCCACTCCATCTTCTTCTTCCTCCCCCTATCTTTACCAAACACCATCATCTTTGATTTTTGTGCATTTAGTTCTAGCTTTTTCATTCCTAGGTATATCTTCAGCCTTATTAACATCAGCTTCATATCTTCTTTCTCCGCAATCATTGCCACGTCACCGCATACTCTACTGTCCAAAATTTCTCCTTTCCCACTCTTGTTTCACCTACCTGCACCTAACCTGCACATAATTCTTGCGATTCTGTTCCTCTCACCCTAACTACATTTATGACCTCTTCGTATATTTCCTTTGCTTTCTCAATTAGCCTATTCCGTACTCCTCTCCTTTCCATCCCTTCCTACAACTTCTCTCTGTCCACATTGACAAAGCCCGCGTTTAGGTCCATGAAGAATGCGTAAATTTTCCCTCCTTTTTTCCTTACTTTCCTCTCTACAACGTGTTGCAATATGAACACGTTGTCGATAGTTCCTCTATTTTTTCGGAAACCTGCTTGTGTCTCGCTTAATATTTCATTCTCTTTTATGTCTTCTGTTATCCTCTGATTTAACGCCCCCACGTATATTCTATAACTAGCGTAATTCCCGTTGAAAAATCAACGGCTGGCTTATCTCTGGAGGTATGTTACTACTTTAATTTTAGCAATTAATCCTGAAGGATTTCCGGGATAAAAACATATTCGTGCACCCTTTTGAGCTACCGGCTGACTGTGTACTAAATTTCAACTTTCTATATCTTCTGTGTTTCAAGATTTTTTTATCGTTACAGAGGACAGAAACTGGCAATTATATATATAGATAGATAGATAATATATGTATATCTAGTATATATTATTGTAAAATACGATTTATTTGAAACATATGTTCTTTTCTTAGATCATCATTGAAAAATTGGAGAAAGAGAAGAAAGATCTTATGAAAATGATAGAAGAGAAGGACCAAACCAGTACTTCTGAAAAAGATTCGAGTACTGTAACTGTCAATAATGACTCTAATTTGATAGAAAACATAAATTCAGAGAAATTAGAAAGAAGTGATGTAGTAGTGTCTCAGCCTATGAAACAATTAGAACAAAGATTCAAGCAAACAATGGAACGAGTGGCCGAACTAACAGAAGAGAAGCAAAAGCTTGAACATCTTGTGTTACAATTACAAAGTGAAACCGAAACAATAGGTATATGTTTCTATAGAAAAATATTCACGCGTTTCATATGAAAATTTATATATTATATTTCTAAAACTATTTTTCTAGGGGAATATATAACGTTGTATCAAAAACAGAGAGCAGTGCTTAAAAATAGGGCAACAGAAAAAGAACAACTATTTCGACAATTGCTTGAACAAAGAAATCAACAACAGGAACAACTTCATAAATTGAAGATTTTGGTTAGTGATTTTCTTAGAAAAGAATACATTCATTCTAATGGGACAGAACACATAACACAAACAGGTATACTTTCCAAGCATTTGTGTGCTTCTATTTTCTATATTATTGCCGTAAATGGATTTTTTATAATAATATAATAAAATATAATATCATTTTTTTAGAAGTGGGTGCTAATGACTTTGTTTCCACAAAGAAAACAAAAGAATCCGTAACAGAAAACAAAAGCGTTTCTGAGCTACTAGATATTTTGACAGACATAAAAGATTGTAAGGATTCGTGCTTATTCGAGCCAAATTTCCATCCATGTCCTTGGTGTTCTGGAAAGTTAATAACAGTCTAAAAAGTACGGTGTATACAATACTTTATAATATAAGATTTTTAATTAACAACGATTTGTAGAATATAATTGTATATAAGATATATAATAATAGTAACTTGTAAATGATCCATGTGAGAAATGTTTCCTTAAAAACAACTGTTCTTTCAAAAATACATATGAAAGAAAAATTAAATTTATATAGCTTCGAGTCACTATTTTGAAGAATGGTTACATTAAAAGAAGTACATTTTTCAAAAGTATTCTGTTTGTATTCGTCTATTTGAAACTATCTTCTAAAGGACGATATTGTACATGTTATTTTATGTTATTTTTTGATGATTGTTTCATGATTATGAAGCTTTGTCTTTAATATCTTTAGAAAATGAATACAGTATTTTCCAGTGGTCTTCTTTATTATTTTCTTACAAAAATTTTAATAGAATTGCAGAACACATTTACAATTTCAATTTTTATGGAAGTCCCCCATCGTCTTCGATATCGTCCGCTGCTTCTTTTTCTTTTTTAATTATGAATGCTGCTTTCCCTCTTCGTCTTCTTTCTAAAAAGATGTTCAAAATAGTAACAATAACAATTAATATTCAGTAATAAATATCTATGTTAAAATAAAACATTGTTCCTCTTGTATTTATAGTTTTGTTTTAGATATACATATATATACCTGCTCTCAGAAGAAGCTTTTTACATTGATGCGATACCGATGCTTTGGCTTTAATTTCATTCAAACCAAGTATGCGTGATAAATTAATCAAATCGTATGGGTTTCTAATTGTTTTGACATCATTAACACCGCTAGATAGTATAACATTCTACAAGAAGGTAATATTAAAGTACAATTACTATAAATAATTAACAAACTTTCTATAAGTATATAATTTATGAAATTGTGACATATATATTTAATAATATTCATGTTAATAAAAATATTTTTAGTTATAATAAAGTATCAATATTACTTGGTACTAATGCTAACATACCTTACTTTTTCCATATGTGTGGAACAAGTGTGCATAATGTATAGTAAGTTTTCGAAATTCTGTGTTCAACAGATCTGCATATTGAATTTCAAAATGTACCCCTCTTTCGATAGCTTGCTTGTACAGCTTTCTATTCAGTTTGAAAGTTGTAGAAGATGCTTTCAATGTAATTATATCACAATTTAATTGAGTGCATGCAAACTGTAATGCATTTTGTGTTCTTGGAACAAAAGCGTATAAATCATATTTCTTTAAGCTTGCACAATGATTTAATATATGCGTCTTTGCTGGATCGGAACAAAGAAACGTAATTCGATTAAAAATTTGTAATTTTCCGTGAAAATCCTTTTTTACGCTTTCTATATCAAATGTATTTAATATGATACTCTGAAGGGATTCTCCTTCGTCATTTTTCTTTTTCTTCTTCTTATCTGGCACAGCGGCACTTTCATCTAAATTAACATTTAATGCTACTGTTTTAAATCCTAATTCGTGCAATCTTGACAAAATAATATATAACTTCTGTCTATCACTCGGATCGTTTACACATAGATCATAAAATCCTACAGTTTGTCTAATATCCATGCTACGAAGTATATTGAATCTAAATAAAAGAACAGTTTAAATAATCGTGCATTCGTTTTGACGTGGATTTATTTGAACGATTGAAATGAAAATATTTTTATTACAAACTTGTATCTATTTACATATCCAAGTTTGAATCTTTTTTTAGGTTATGTTTGTTATTAAAAGTAAATCTTAACCTATATAAATATATATTTACAGTCGGGAACAATATTTCTTAAAAATCGCATAACTTTTTTAAAATTGGTCCAAATGACTTGAATTGTTTTATTATGTTAAACCGACTAGTCTGCTAGAGAATGAGTAAACAAACGTTTGTTTAGATTGCAATTTGTAGGAATCGTACAAAATTTTTAAAATTTTGTTTTGTCAACTTTTTTATCTTAGACTAATAACAATAATTTAAAAAATGCGTTTTGTACATTACGATAACTTATATGAATACTGAAAATTTTATTAAAATTTATCAACATTGGAATTAGCTACATATCGGGTGCGTGGGAGCGAACATACCACCATCGGCGTAAAGGTCAGTAAAGGTGAACTAAGAAACAAAGATAGAGAGGCAGATATGTTTCTCGCAGGAGACAAAGACAGAGAATACGAAACAGCTTGTTTTTTCGATGAGCCTACTAAATACAAATGAATTTAGCGAAGGAGCAATATTTTTTTATGCTCTTTGTGTTAAAATATTCTCTGAATTATTGCGGGGTATCCTACAGAGCCCTTTTTTGCAATTTGTCTCTTGAAACTTTATAAAAAATAATAGTGTACGTTTTTACAGAAGAAATTTTGTTCTGTTCACTTTTTCCAAATGCTCTTTGTGTTAAAATATTCTCTGTATTATTGCGGGGTAGTGTACGAGCCCTTTTTTGGAAAAAGTGTACAGAAAAAAATTTCTTCTATAAAAACGTACATTATCAATGTTCGCTCCCGCGCACCCTCGCCCTTACGTAATCATCTTTAAACATTTGTAGCTCATTGCAACATTAACCGATTTCAATGAAATTTTCAGTATGCATATATGTATGTAAGTTACCGAAATCTACGAAACTCATTTTTTAAATTATCGTTACAGGCTCAGATAAAAAAATTGACAGGAAATTTTTTTAATTAACAACAAATTTTGTTTACTCATTCTCTAGCAAACTAATCTGTCTAGATGTAAGATCTTAAAAAAATTCAAGTCTTTTGCGCGAATTTAAAAAAATTAATAGATATTGTCCCTCACTGTATTGTATAGGTTTTGCACTCCAAATTAACTCTTTTACAAATCAATTTCACCCTTTTGCAAATCAAATTCAACCTTTTGCAAATTAATTTCACCTATTAAGGATATTTAAAATTATTTATTTATTTAGATTAAATTATATATTTATTTAGACACGCGTGAACGGTGTCATCCCTTTCATTTTTAAAATTTATTAATCAAAAATGGATACAATGAGTGTACATATCTACACACAGTTTTCATACACATTACAAAGTTAATGAATTAGTAATTGTATTTAAATAAGTATTCGATAAAATTTTGAATTTCTTAACAATTAATTTGCATTTAATTTGATTTTTTTATAAAAACTTACTTTAACCCTTTGAACTCTGACTTTTAACTCGAAAATTAAACATTTCTTCCGATCTAGAATATTTCTATTCTCAATGATTTTTTAAATTTGGTGGATACGAAATGCTTATAATACCTTATACAATACAATAAATGTTTAATAATTGATTAGATACCAACATACACCTATCTAATAATGTAAACAATATTTTAAATAATGGTACAGCAATTTTTAGTGGCTCCTCAGGGTCACCACTCGAGTGCTAAGGGTTAAAAATGCTTTATTCGTAAAAGATTGAAATTGAATTGCAAAAGGGTGAAATTGATTTTCGAAAGGGTGAAATTGATTTGCAAAAGGGTGAATTTGGAGTGCAAAACCTGTACATTCTACATTTTCCACGATCAAATGTTCCTCCTGTCACTACTCGTACGATCTTCTAGTCTTTGGGAAAAAATTGGATTATTTCTAAGCAAATTTTCGAAATTTTTTGTAATATATACGCAATATTTAAAAATTACTTCTAGAAAACATTATTTATTAGTTATCCATGCTTTCCAACTTATCAATGAAGAGTGTGGATCATTAATTACAAAGTTTCAATATTTAAATAAACATTTAATGAAATCGTTAATTCACCAAAAATTATTACTTCGGAATACAAACATTTAGAAAAAATTAAATAAATTGCCATACGACAAATACAAAGATTTAATATAATGCAACCTTACAGTCTAAACAGCTTAGAATTAAGAGTGTACTTTTAATATTTTTAAAAAATACTAATAGTATATGCATATGTACAGTGATTTTTATTAATTAATCACTTTCTTTAGATTCTGCATCACTGGATGGTGGAGTACTTTCGATAGGTTCTTCTTCGCTACCTTCATCAGATTCCTCTTTCTTTTCTTTCTTTGCCTTTTTGCCATCATCCTCCTACGAGTCAATAAGTTTGAATTTTATATCATAATTAAATTAGATTATAGCATTAACCAAATAGTGAAAAAATTACCGCAGTGCGTTTATCTCCTCTTTTCTTCCCTTTGTTTTCATCGCTATCTTCATCTGAACGTTTCTTTTCTGTTTTCTGTAAAACAAGTAAACAAGTTCAATATGCAGTATTATGCATTGTAGTTCGAATTTCCTTAACACAATTTGTTTTATCAATTGGTTCGTGAAACCAATGTAATATACAGGGTATTCCGTCTACACGACGCGTTCACATTTACACTACTGTAAATAGAGTAACATGTTAGTAAAAAGGTGACCTCGATTTCGCCTTGCAAACAAAATCTTTTCAAAATTTTTTTTACTGATATCTATTGTGCCCTGCAACTCTTGTTGTAAACTTTTTTTTGTCAGCTGGCTACAAATATAATAATCTATTGTGGTGAGATGCAGTGCCGTCAGATCGAGGAAATCGAGGGTAATACAGTTTACCCCCTCTCTGATGACCAGATTAATACGTGACCAGTCTATGGTCTTACAAGGAGAGGCCAAGATAGTCGGGAACCAAAATTTAACGAAAGTTTTATGCAATTATCTCGTAAATTAAGTCCGAGCGACGGGTAGATGTATAGAGAAAATTCCCTAAACATTTATCGTGTGGGGGAATTGCCTCGTAGAAGGCAAGTGGGGACACAAGTCTTATCTCGACGACCTTCCTGTCCTCTCATCACAGTAAAAAAATGTATAATGACGTGTACATATGTATTAAAACACTATACACTACGATTGTACCTTGGTGTCGTCATCGCTGCTGCTGTCATCTTCGCTAATATATTCCTTACTCTTGAAAGCACCTCCTGACATCTGTTTAGTAGGAGATTCTTTTTTCACTTCCTTCTTTTTCTTTTCTCCCTTTTCTTTCTTTTCTACTTTTTCTTTCTTTTCCTTCGCCTGACCACCTCCACTAGCTTCGTATTCTTTCATTGATGCTGCATAGTCTTTTTTCGCTTTCGCAGCCTTCTCTTCCCATTCCTAAATGGTAATAAAAAATTCAATATTTAATTTCCGAATCACAGTAAATAAAAATCAAATATATTGATTTATATATGCTTACAGATTTATCTTTAAGCTCTCTCCACATTTCTCCTCCCTTTTTGGCAATTTCTGTAACCGCAATTCCTGGATTGTCTGCTTTAATCTTTTCTCGAGTACTGTTCAACCATATCATGAATGCTGTTGGCGGTCTTTTAGGTTTATTCGCGTCTCTTTCTGCCTTTTGCTTTCTAGGCTTTCTTGGTTTTTCTGACTACAAAATATTACATGTTTTATAGGATTGCATTTTTAAATATTTAATCGATAACAATTTCATATATTAATCTGAATAAGATTCGACAATATCTGTTATTAGTTATTAGATATTAATAACAAATATTATTGAGTTTTGCTTAAACATTAAACAACACATACCACTGTTTTAGCAGATTTCGATTTCTTTTCCTTCTTTTCTTTCTTTTCTTTTTTGTCTTTCTTCTGACTCTTGCCAGAAACATCAGAATCATTTTCACTGTCAGAAGTATTGGGATTACTATCGTACTCTTCTGCTACGTCGCTCTCATCCTAAAACAAAATACACGTGTTATATGTATGCATAGATAACAGAGATCCCTATTTCTCTAAAATCTAAAATCTAAATACACGGGTACACGTATAGTAAACGAATCCGGATCTCAAGTCTTATAATTTTTAATACCCGTGTATTTAAGTTTTACGGGTACACGTGACACGTATTAAGAATCCGTGAAGACGGATCCGTTCGGACAAGTCTGTTTGGCACGTTCGAGCCCGGCGACTCGTGCATTTATGTTTTTCGATCGAATTCTTTTCAACTGTTGATGTTAGAAGTGGATCATTCCACACGAAAACGGACACTTTTTGGAGTAGAATGTCGGATTTTGTTCAAATTTAAATATGTTATAGTGTTTAGTGACCTACGAACGAATCTCAAAGGATTTTTCACTATCTTAAAAATTGTTGATTTTACAGACTTGTAAAAAAACGTGTCACGCTTTTTTCATTGAATTATAAATGTAAAACTATCGAACCGATGAAAATGAGTTTTTGGAAACTTGTAGTGAAAACATAAGAGTATCTACTAAAAATGTTATTTGAAAATAATGTTTTTTTTCACAGTTTATTTTGCAATTGTTTTGAAGAAACGCCGCGTTTTCATAGCGGGCCGCTTTTTAAAAAATTGAAAAAATGAGGATATAGCCCCTTTACGGCCATCTTTTTAAAAAGATGGGCATTTAATATTGACGAAATTAAAATTATTTAAAGTGAATGCTGTATCCGTTCAAAACCGCGATCTCTAATAGATAACATGATTTTAAAGAAATCGTATTAAGTAGAACCCATACTTGATTGGGATTAAAATCTTCATCCGTAGACTCTTCTTCAGAATCCTGATTATCTTCTGCATCCCTTTCTTGCGCCTCAGCTTTAACTCTTGCTAAATATGCATCCGGTTCATCTTCTTGATCGCTATCGCCAAAGTCATTATCGTAGCTCAGTTTATCCTATTACAAAGACAAAACGTTTCTAATTATTCTTTCGACTATCGAATCGAATATTGTAGTGTTGTCGAATGAAGTATCGTACTTACGCTCTTGCCTCTATTCTTAACACGCAATTTCTTTGAAGTAATAAAATCAAATAACTTTCCATATTCCTCTTTTTCAATACTGCTAAATGTGTGAACAACACCACTGGTTAATTCAATTTCGAAATCGAAAGATCTGGTAGAGCCACCACCACGAGCGAAGTTTACAGACGCGATTTCTTCAAATCGAATATGAATTGGAGGTTTGTGAACATAAATGAAACCTCTTTCCAGGGGGTAGAGGTAACCTGCAGCTGCTTTAAAGGAGCAGCTAATTGAGGGAGCTCCAGAATGACTGAAAATTAAGACAAAGCATACAGGTAAAAGTAATGAAAATACAGTCAAACCTCGATAACTCGAACCTCTTTAAGTCGAGAACTTTTACAAGACGAAAATTTTGTTCATTCCCTTCCACTGCACTTTAAAAACCTCTATAAATCGAAATAAAACTTCCTTTAACTCGAATTATAACCACAAGTGTGGAACGTAAACAAGCCAAAACAGCAGTAAATGTTTTACGAAATTTCATAGAAAGATGCGATGATATTGAACAAAATTTATTCTCTGGTTTGGTTACCGTTGAAAATACCATTGATCAACAATATATTAATTCATTAACGCAGAGTAAAATCACAGAATTCTTTAATATGTAATAGTAATATGTAAGAACCTAGTAGATTATATTTACTATATGTATATATAATAAATAACTCGTCCCCAAAAATTCAATTTTTCTTTCTTTAAGACTATTACAATCAGCAAATTATTAACTCTTCTACAAATCCCCTGTAAGTCGAATTTTCGTAGAGTAAACCTCTTTTACTCGAAGACTTAATAACTCTAAACCTCTATAACTCGAAAATTTTAGTTCATCCCTTGAGATTTAAGTTATCGAAGTTCGACTGTATTATCATTTTGGTACAGGTATTTACCTTGTAAAATTACCAGTAACAGTAATTTTTCTGTTTATTATAACTTTCATTACTTTCGCTAATACTTCGTACGTTGGTCCTGACAACTCTTTCGTTAATTTGTCTTCATATTTATCCTTCAATTCTTTCCTGTAAATAGAACAAAATATTAAAACTTTCTATCCTAATTTTGAACTTATCTGCCTACTAGTAACGAGATTGTACTTTACGTACTCTGAATAGGGTAGTTCGATAGAAGTTTCTTCTTCTTGATTGAACAATAATACCAAATAATGATAACGAGTTTGACCTTGCTTAATTGGTGGATCTAAACTGACCTGAAAAATAAATTCGGTAATATGGAAATAAGAAATAGAAAATTGAAAAAATCTTGTACGTTTACAAAACCCTTACCACGAAGTACATTTGCCTGCTGTCTTTATGTGGTAAAAGAAACAGCCTTAAAACTGTTGACATTGGAATTTTGTAATCAAACGTTTTACCATGCAATTGGAAAAATGACTGAAATATTTTTATATCGTAGCGACCACTAAAATAAAAATGATCAATTGAATATACAATGAACTCTTCCTGTCAATTCGAAATAAATGTACAGATTGAATATAAATATTTACCGGGGTGTAAGACATTGAATTTCTCTAAATATAGCAATAGCATCTCCACTGACACTAATAACAGAAGCTTTCTCCATAACTTGTTGATGAAATGCTTCCACAGGATCTTGATCTACGCTATCACTGACTGGAATATGAAACCTCATTTCCATTAGACTTACAGGAGCGTCATCATTCTAAAAAGTTTATTAACATATAATCAAATATTATTGCAAGTTCATAAAGTATACGTAGCAAGAAATATTAAATTCCTGATGCTATAAGATATAATTTACCTGATGAAACTCCAGTGTAACTTCGTTCTTTCCAGTATTGCATTGAGATACGTCGTACAATGGAATTTCAAAAGCGGTATGATGACCAACATCAAAACTCAAAACTGAACCATTGAACCTGGCTGTACCCCAATTCCAACCTTTCAAACTAAGTTCTTTTTCCAACATATCTTTCTTGTAGTTTTGTGCAAAAAATTTGGCAATTTTTTCCTGATCCTGTATAAAAGTTATTTCATATTTACCAAAGTTAGTAGTTAGTAGAGCATTTATCAAAGTATAGTAGAACTCTATTTATCTGGATTCTGTTCATCCAGATTGTTAAACATAATTAGTGTCTTTTTTCAACTGCTAATTAATTAATATAATGACTCTACGACTCAGCACTGATTGAACTCATAATAGTAAAGTGTCTACAAGCCCATGCAGTACATAAACGTGACTCAAATCTGACACAAAAGAAACTCATAGACTTCTCTTTACAACATCCTAATTAAATTAAATTCATAATATTCTTTCATTTCATAGTTCATAGCAATAAGCTGATTCGTGTAGGAAATTATCAGAAACATGATACTGCTATTTCCCGAACTATGAAATGAAAGAATATTATGAACAGAGGTGTTTCAAAAATTATGTGAACTTCAACATCATTTTTGAAGAGAACGGTTGAGTTGCGACCTATGGTTCCTCTGACAAAGTTGGTCCTCATGACCCGTAGAACACGATTAAAAATTTGTTTTGGTTTTTTTAACTTTGTTTTTCACGTTTAAGATCAATTTTACGGGGGGTTCCTTATGTCGTTTTCGACTAAATCGGGGGTGTAGAATCGCGCTATGGTGTCCGCGACATATAATTTTGTGACTCCCTGTACAGTAAATATGAGCCAAATCTTGTTTGGTGTCGTTTTAATTAGAAAAATGTCGCAAATATATTAGTAAAATTTCATTAAAAATAAGTAAGAAATAAAGAAGTTTCACTATTGCACCAGTATTGTCTCACCGATACGTTATTTTTTGTTGCGTCTACGACCGCGCGGTCCGTGTTTACATGCTGTCCTTTTCTACGTTCGGCGCGGTCGACAAAGCTACAAAAAATAGCATCCGGTTCCGATCTATGTCACAGCACAGAACCGAGCATTGACTTAGGTCAAGAAGACATTACATTTAAGTACATAAAATGTATTTTTGTTGTTTGTTGTTAACAAATGTTTCGGATTTTCGGTCATTCGGATCGGGCCTAGTCTCGTTCGAGCTGGATAAATGGGGTTTCACTGTACCAAAACAAACTCTGACAATATAAGCACTTTAAGGGGATAGTCTCGTTTCCAGGATTGCAAGGGTACAGAATGCATCTTCTCATTTCTCGATAATGCAAAGGTGGGTTTTTTGTAGTCCAAAGCGCTAGATCAAAGATCAATCTAGGCCACAGTTGTCTTTGAAGATCCTATTTTTACATTTACGAGGCGTAATTCGCAGTATTCGGTATCGTAATTTGCATTATTCAGAAGCATAAGGCTGTGCATATAGCTATTTTTATAAAATTTATATTCAGCTCCCGTGTTTTCAATTGATGCACAAATTTTTAATAATAAATATTTTAATTTAAATATTACAATTTAATTTCAAGAAGAAGTGGGAAAGATGGGAGCCAACTGGCACAAGCAAGAAGGGAATAATATTGGGAGTAAGAAAGTTGGAAATGTGAGTTATGTGGGGATACCTTTGGAAATCTTGAACATATAGTAAGAGAATGTAGGGAATTTGAAAGGGTTGTGTGAGAATGGCTGAGGAACCTCAATAATTAAAAAATAAAAATTCCTGTCATTTAATCATCGTAAAAATATGACAAGCGTAATTTGCATTATTCGGAAGCAAAAAGTTGCGCATGTAGCTATTTCCATAAAGCTGCGACAACTACATGCTGCCGAATAATGCAAATTATGCCTTGTAAACATAAAAATAGAACTTTTGAGGACAACTGCGGTCTAGATTGATCTTTTATCTAACGCTTTTGGATACTGAAAAACCCCATCTTTGCATTATCGAGAATAGAGAAATTGCATCCTGCAACCTTGCAATCCTGGAAACGAGTCTACCTCCTTAAACTACTAGTTTTACTATTTCGTGTACTCTTACCGCATCTTTAAAACCACGAAACCTATGCAATGTTCCATTCTTTAGAAATATACGTAGGCCCCAGGTACCAATGAATTTTTGATAATTCACCATTTCCATGTCCGATGCTGAAATTTGTTCTACCTTTCCTGTTTTTTGGTTTTTGAAAATTAAGTGTTGATCTGTTAACTTCAGCCGTCCGGGAGTCTATAGAAATGAATGGATAAAGAAATCAGTCAAATAATTGTATTTAATAACAATGACTAATTAATATACAACATAAGCGATTGTATTTAGTAATATCAATTGCCGGAAAAGAAGGTATACATATATCATTTTTCTATGATATCCTAACCTCAAACATTTACACAACCGAATTATACAAACAATAAGAATAATACAAGGAAATTGAGAAAATGTATCATTTGTTGTTGAGGCAGATGTATGTTTATCAATAATTAGAAATCGAATATAATTACCATAGCTCCCTTTACTTCTGCAATTACATCTGAATATTCCAAAAAATCCATTTTAGAGTTCGTTCGAACAGAATTTGATCTTATTCTATTACCTAACACACGGAATCAAACTTTTGCTAACAATAACTACTTTCCAAAAGAAATTCAGAAGGCCCGAAACGCTTCCCAACGCTTCAACAGAAACGCACGCGCGCCAATCTTCTGTGCTCCTTTCAAAATTTTTCCGTGAACATAATTCCTCTAAACCATAAACTAAGAGAAATAAAGAGATTCCAGAGAGTATATGAGAATGCTCACACCCGGGGATTGGTCGTGCCACTTTTGTCTGCACATTGTGATGTCGCCTAATTGAAATTAGCGTCATCCTAGGTATTATTTATTATATTACATTACCGCGGGTATTTAAATGTCGCAATATGTAGGTACCCGTTTAGTTGTAATCTCGTAGATACGTAGCTAAAGAATATCGTGACTAGAGGAAATTATCTGCCCTCGGGTTTTGGCTGTGCCACTTTTGGCTACCCATGCATCTGGAGCCCTACGAGAGTGAGACAGAAAAATGCATTGGGTGATTGGTCTACTCCTATACCTCGTCTGTAGTCTTAGCAGCGCCATCGGTATCCCGTTAGACCATATATATATACTAATCCCAGAGAGTAAATATTTACTCTCTGCTAGTATATATACCCAGACAACCAAAAATTTCATTTCTGCCGAGCATCTGTAAGCGC
>CM052188.1:3263867-3391519 GCA_028455805.1 Lasioglossum figueresi | reverse complement strand
AACAGTTTTTTATCCCATAAATTGTCTAAAACCGACGGCTCTGAATGAGAATATCCCTTCAAGTGTAGATCTGAATTACTTCTGATTAAAATTTCGTGCTTTAATTCTTCCATAAAATGGTTACACATATTAATAATTCATAATGAATTAGAGATAAGGTGCCAGAAACTTGGCGAGCAATTTGTAAGTCTTAAAGCCGGAACGACTGAGGTTTTCGGATTCCTTGCGGACGCAGGGGATCACACGTTGATCCGGGAGAGCTCGCGTTAACCGGAACCGGAAGCGAATGCGGCGTGCGCCAGGTCGACCTACTAATTTTTCGATGCACCCGCCGACTAAGAAAATTTTCGCCGCCCCTCCCACCCGGGTTTGTGCAGTATTAATACGGCCGCGTCTCGTGAAACCTGCCTGGCTCCGCGAGCAGCAGTTAACGCGGTCGTTCCCTGTCACCCCCTACCGTTCGGCGAACTTCCGGCGAACTTTTCGTCGCTAAAACAATTTGGCCGAGGCAAGATAACGCGACCGGATAAAGCTGCGCGAACTTCTCGACGACATTGTGTCGCCTGGGCCGCGTCGCTGTAATACCTTTCACACCCCGGCCGGTTGATAACGTAATCGTTTATATTAATCCTTTTTAACGAGCGGCTGCGTGTACGTGTAGGAGGCGAGCTAACGGCGGATACGTGACTTTCGCGATCCAGCGAACCCGCGCCGGGCCAGCCTGAATTTATCACATTATAACGGCGATAATATTCCGCGGAATGTCCAATGTTTTCCTGGATAATTAAATATACCGGTTATTAGGGAACCAGCGCCAGTTTCCCGAAAACTCCACCTTGTCTTGCGGAACTAAACCCACTCCTGTGTATCGTTGGCAGATGCACGTGTGTAATCTCCGACTGATCTTACACCGGATATTATACTGGCCAAATTACTCTGACCCTCAAACATATTTTGTCATTTTACTAGCTGATTTACTAACCCCTTCTGGTATTATATCTATCCGCAACACTAACTCTGAATGATGTTTTAGAAATGGTCGCACGTGGTCAGATTATATGACACAATATACTTCACGAATAAAATAAAAATTCATTTCATCCCTTAACGGCTTTGTTACATTGAAGACGACATTACAATGTTCTCGAATTTTCCTGATTCTTTACTGTGTTTTATATTTCTCCCAAACAAATTTCTTCGTGAGTGCATAAAGAACTACAGTCTAGTTATTACTTACGCTTTACAATTTCCAAAAAAAATCTGTAGAATTTACGGATTACGATGGTATGTGCAACTGACGATCAGACGTCATCCTTGAAGGACTGACACTAGACCCAGTAGGTGTTAAAATGGCTGGCATGTATTGTCTCGTGAATATAAGAAGATTGGTTTTATTTAAATCTTTGTGTGCGGGCGATTTCTATTACTAAATTCCCAGAATCAATTCCCAATTCATCGGATCGATTCAAAGCCGAAGAGAAAGAACCTGAAACCGAATGAGACACATTGTGTACACATATTAAAGAATTCGAAAAATACTAGTGACATTTTAAAACTGGGACGACTGACAGTTTAAAATTGTACAAGAGACAATTGTAATCCGTCCAAATTGAAAATTACAGAGCACTGCTGAACGCGTCGAAAAAGCATAATCTTTCGAATAAAAAAAAAATAAATTAACAATAGACGTGATATTGTTATCGAGAAAGTATACTGATCATCGGAGTTAGTTGCGAGACGAATTGAAATTTGGACGAGTTACGCGAGAAAGATCGATTTCGGCGGTGAAAAGCACGTTGACATGCGGCGCAAGTCGCTCGACGACGCTCGGCCGCGTGTCATTGGACTAATTTCCGTTGTCTCCGAGGAAAGTGAACGTTAATACGAATTACATGATTCGCCCTCCTTTGTAGCAATCACATAATGCCGGATGCACTTCGCTTCCGTGCTTCAATTCCACGTGTAATTTAACGGGACAGTGGGTTCGCCGAAAGCATGTCAATATTACGCAGCCGATGTCGCCGGAAATCCATCGAAATATCATTGATTGTCACGACGATAGGAAGGAAGAGACATTGCCGATAATGATACATCGACTCGGACCGGATGTAAATGCACCTGTCAAGTGTCACTGTGCTCGGCGAACGATGCAATTCACGGTGCAACTTATTTCTGCTAAAACTTACCCGAGTCGCGACCGCGGAGTCCACCACCGATGGATCACAACCGGCACAACTCGATCTAATCTCCGTGATAGATACTTCAAGTTTCACGAAACGCAGCTCGTAACCACAAACCGAAAACGATGTGCATTCGTTCGCATCTAAAATGCAACTTGAACCTTAGCCCGCGCTTTGGTGACTGCCAAAGGATTGAGAGTGGGGAGCCTCTTCTCCGCGTGATCGTACTTGCACCGAATCGACACCAGATAGCTGTACAGATCTGGCGGTGATTTCCGGCTGGTGTTGATAACGTAGATTTCTCTCATAACACGCAGTTTGTGGCGGAAAATCCCGTTTATACCGACGTATGCCGCTGCAGAAAACAATCTTATCACCGACTGAATACACAGACAGGAACCGTACCGACATCGCACTCTTCTGTCTACGGTTCTGAATTACCGACCCTGTGGAATTTGTTTTTATAAATATATTTATCGTTATTAAAAGTAACAACAAAAATATATAATCACTATATAATCTCTCGCATACACGCTGTCACGTCCCTCAATTTTCGGTACCCCGTCTGAAGGCTTCGCCGCTTCTCAATTTTCGGTTCCCCTCCAGAAGGCAATCCACTCGGAGTTTTTGCGTGACAGAAACTACAAAAGTATTTTAAAAAGATTAGTTAGAATAGGTACAATAGAAAGCTCGAAATGTGATTGTGGATCTCTTGTACAAAGTATGAACCATATATTTGTGGGACTGTGCATTATACGAAAACGGTACACAAGAATTTATTAGAAAATTGAAAAGAGTTGACATCTGAACAAAAATCAAATGAGAATAGATTTTTAAAAAATAATATTGCACAGTTGAAAATATTGTACAAGTACTTTGATCTTCTTCCAATGTATTCACAGTACTCTGCACTTGTTATGAAGAGCAACAATTTTCTAAATCAATTGAACAAAAATCAAATAGAAATAGATGATTCAGAAATAATATTGTACAGTTGAAAATATTATATAAAAACCTCCGGAACGTGTAAGTTACTTTTTAAACGAACCAAAGACTAAATTGTTAAAAATACTTAATGAATACTGTGATGAAAACGATATTAAAGTATAACATAAATGTTAAATTACTAATGCTCTCAGAGCAGAGGTTCGATCATTTCTTACTTGGTTTACAAAGCAATTTTGCAAACTACTAAAGTAATTCCGACGTTTCGATCTTTATTCACGTCATCTTCGGGGGTTACTAGAATTGCGTCTGTGAAAATTTTTTTCTTTGTATAAAAGATTAAGAATATTATGAAATTAAGGAATACATAACAAAAAAATAGTTGTAATTTATGCTGGTAAGAAAACTGCTCACTAGCTTTGTGATGAAAGTTAATAAATTCGATGTGATAATAATATAATACATGTTGAACACATGCCGATTATCCAGACACTGAAGTAAATAGTAAACATCAGGTAAGAACGTATAGGATCATAGATCGAAGTATGACCAATCAATATTCGGCGGTAAATTTGAAATACTTTAAAGCGCAATAATATTTTAACACCTCTTATAACTGCTTATATACCGTATCTATATAAAATTATGATAATTTTTTGTACACTCAACTATCTTTGAAATGACTACATCCTGTTCAGGTTGTATGTGAGAGCAAATTCGAAAGAAAATGCATATTTCGTATTGAAGTTTTGGAGATACCAGTTTTATAAAAATTCAGTAATGAGATATTGTTGAAACAATCGTTTTTAATTTTTTTCAGAATTTTTTATATAGTGCATCGTACTTCAAAAATAATAAAAATCCAATTTTTCGATATTTCTTTACCTTTTGTAGGTGTATTATGTAATAGTGAGCAACGCCATCGCAAGTGCCCTCGCAAAAACAGTAAACATAATGTTAATGATTATTTATTACAAACGTCATTGTACTTTATACAAAACACTTTTATTATACAATGAATAAGCTAAACTACTTTATATGTATAGACTATATGATATGATGAACACATGAGGACGTCTTATAAGAGAAATACACTGCTTTGACCTAAGCATTACATTTTATATTCAAATTTCCCTCCCATCGTCATTAATCAAACACGTGATAGAATACATAGTGTATCACAACTACGTCCGCGTGGTCACACAACACACGTAATTCAAAATAAAGAAGTCGACATGATTGGTATGTATATTATTGTCTAATGATCGTACATTTTGTTTTAACAATAAAAATCCGTGTAGATATTTCTTTTCATTCTTATCTGTGTTGAATATGTACTCTTTTATCTATTCCACACTCAATTGTCTTATCTCTAGTCTTGAAAAATCTATGGCTGATTCTTGAGAACGTGAGAAGTGGGAACATGTACGTTTAATTTAAAACAGCAGTCAAGTACACACATAGTTTATACGAATTTTTTCATTGTAAGTATCATATTTTATCTCGATAAGTGTAATACTAACAGTGAATGAGAGTGTCTTTTTGCCTCTGAAAATGTATTAATACATAATACTTAAATTACATTTTCGAAACGTGCTTGAAAAACGAATATGTATTTACTTTCACGCATGTATTTACAAGCATAGAATTATGTATGAATAATAACACGAAATTTTAGTGGCGTTACAAGAGAATAATCATTAATTATTCAACAAATAAACATACTTAACAAGAATGTCAATGTCAAGAAAAACTAAAACAAGAAGGGACGGTGAATCTTTAGATGTTAATGCTAAGAGAATCAAAATTTCAGAAGAAGATGAGAAAGATACAGAGGATTGCATAGCAAGTACAACTGGTACAGCGCTTGTGGATATTTCTGAAGAGTTGTTATCATTGGAACGTAACTTGACTACAGAGTTAGGAAAATATACGTTTCATCTACCCATAGAATATGTTTATAGTCCTCTTGAATATGCGTTTAATATACATTCCATGTATGTCAAAAAATATTGCTCTACCACGAAAAAGATCCTATTTCTTGGAATGAATCCTGGTCCATGGGGTATGTCCCAAACCGGTGTTCCATTTGGGGAAATAAATATGGTTCGTGATTGGTTAAAGATTTGTGGACCAGTTGGAAAACCTGCCAAAGAACAGCCAAATAGAAAAGTGACTGGATTTCAATGTACACGTAGCGAGGTCAGTGGAAAGAGATTATGGGGACTTTTTAAAGAATTGTGCGGAAACCCAGAAAACTTCTTTGAACATGCGTACATACACAATTACTGCCCTATTGCATTCATGGATAATAAAGGGCGCAACATCACACCGTCGGAAATAAAGGTAATATTATTATTAATATATTATGTGCGCAAATAAATTTGGTATCTTTTTCTAGCCATATTTGGCTTTTATTCATAAAGGAAACATACAAGATTATGTTGTAACGTATTCACATTCATTTTGTAGTACTTTTTTCTATCTAACTGGAAGATTATAGATGCCTTCTGAGAAAAAGGACGGTGGTTTCCTAGCTGTGAAATCATTGATGCATTTTTCTACCTCTTCAATGAAATTATAACGTTCTCTGGATAAACTGTGTTAGAGGAACCTGAACAGATAGTCTGTTGGGGCCATGTCCCGAGAGTATGTTGCACGCGATATGAGTACCCATCCTAATGCATAGACAATGTTTCTCATCCTTTGCGCAAAATGCGACCGAGCAGATGTTTATGCAATTTGCCATTACTGTAGACGAATTTTAATTTTATACTTTTTCTTAATTTATCTTATACTCTAGCATTTTTTGAAAATTTTTAGAAGCCATAAATGCATAAAGAAAGTCTAGTTATGACCGATCGACTGAAAAGGCATCAAACTTATTTGCACACCTAATAAAATTATGTGTATTCATTAAATGTTTTATATTTGTAGGAAGCCGAGATAGAAAAGGTGCATTCTGCTTGTGATAAAGTTCTGGCCGATATAATTCGACTACTAAAAGTAGAAATTCTTATTGGCATTGGTATATACGCAGAGAAACGTTCACAGCTTGTAGTAAAATCTCATAAACTACCTACCAAGGTGAGCATAAATACAAAAAGTATTCATTGTTTTTGTTATCAAAATAGATAATGGTTCTAATTATGTTTAGATTCTATGTTTACCTCATCCGAGTCCGAGAGCTGCGAATAATAAAAATTGGAGTGAAAAAGCAACAAAAAAATTAAGTGAGTTTGGATTACTCGAATGCTTTACGAGTTAAGTATATTTATTAATCCAAAAACACTTTAACGAACAAGTTTCTGTTGATTGGACTGTGGCACGAATGTAAAAACCTTTGCGTGTCTTTTCGTTACTAAAATATTCTATGTATTTATGCGTGTGTTCTATTTATTTAATATCTAAAATCATCATTTCAAAATTTATAAATATTACAACATAAAGTAACATGATGGACATATTAGGTTGGATGGATGTTGCATTAGAAAAGGCGAACGATTCGTTAAAAGCAGGAGAAGTTCCTGTTGGATGTTTGTTTGTATACAATAATGAAGTCATTGCTATAGGTAACAATGCCGTTAATGAAACGCATAATGCAACTAGACATGCTGAGCTAAACTGTATAGATCAGGCTTTGGAATTCTGTAAAAACAAAAATCTGAACTACAAAAATGTTTTCACTAATGTTGACGTTATAGTCACTGTAGAACCATGCATTATGTGTACTTCAGCATTGTATCAACTGCGTATACGTAATATTGTATACGGCTGCGCAAACGACCGTTTCGGCGGATGCTTCAGTGTTTTTAGCGTACCAAACATTTATAATTCAGAAACAAAAATAATTGGTGGCGTTAAGAGCGATGTAGCAATGGCTTTGCTAAAAGAATTTTATAAAGGCACAAACCCAAATGCACCCAAACCAAAAGTAAAGAAAGATCGCAAAACAAAAAAGTGTGACAATTTAGAGAGTATATAATTTTGAATGATTCTAACTTATTTTTTTTTATAAGATTTCAATGAATAAAAGTGTGGATTGTAATTTTTATTTTGACAAGTGTGATTCACAGTGTGAACGATACAATACAAAAATACAAAAATAAGTGTTTTTAAAAATTAGAATATTATGAGCAGTAAGCACAGAAAAGTGTATCGTTATTATTAATTTTTTGTACTCGTTTATAAATATCTAAAAACATTTTTATAATAAACTGTGATAAAATTATTTTAGCTTAAATGTATTTACGAACACCACGAGTGGTCTATCTCACATTTTCCTTGGTACCATCTGACTAATAACTGATTTCTTAGTGTATAATCTTTGAGCACCATATCTTTCGTCTAAAAATAATAATGATTGTTTGTAAGAAAAAGGATCAATTACAATAGTACTCTTGTAAAGACAACTTACTATTGGTGGTGGGAAAACTCTTTGATAGTCCATTTTGTTCTGCTGCTCGTTATAACTTTGGGATAAGACGAGTTTAGTTTCAGTCGTGAAACATGGTTTACAAAGCTGACATTCTACATGGAAACAATCGTTACACTTTGCACAGAGTTCCGGCAGAACCACTAAATTCTTATCAGCTACCATCATTTCATCCTCTACTTGGCTTCTGAAAAAAAAGTAAGGTAAGTTTATTAATCACTCTACATTGAACTTTGTATTACATTTGATCTAATCACCACCTTATTTTTAAGGAATCTTTTCTAATTCTTTGTCCGACACCGACTAGAGCGAACAAGTTATATAGAACTTGTTCGTAAAGCAATTGATTTGGCGGATAATGCGCAGAGGATAGATTTGGAGACATATTAGCTTCCATGGTGTACACGTTCAGATTCTCATCGAGAGCAAAATCGAACCGAACTAGTTCGAAGAAATTTCTTCCGCTTCCATAACGTTTCGTAGCTTCTTTCATGTATCCTTCCTTTGCCAAAGTTATTTCTCTTATTGCTTCGTATACACCGTTCCACACTTTCTGCGAATCACTTCCCTGTGATCTTACGTAAGCATCGAACGAATCTTTCATTGAAAACCCTAAGTTAGTGTAATAATGCTTTAGGGAAGGAACATTCCATATTGGCAGATAGTCGTCTCCGACTACATACTTGTCTAAAACCTCTGGATCAAACGGATAGTATTTGATGGGACAGAATCGAAACAATACATCAGCTTTGTATATGTATACTCTAAGAGGATCGATTGAAGTGATCACAGTATACACTCCAATATCAAACTTGTAACCATCAACGAGAAATGGTCGTTGTAAAAATTCTTGCACGAACGAACCACTCGCTGTGAGGTTTATTTCGCTCGTATTTTTCACTTTAATACCCCGATGATCATTAGATTTCTCCACAAATATCTTTTCAGGATTCTTGTTAGCAAATTTCAAGAACTCATCCCGCTGTTCCGGCAGCTTGAACGCCGGAAGTATGTACTGTCCTTCAGTTGTCGACAAGTCTACCTTGTTTGTAATATATCCGCAACCAGGAAAATGATTAACTCGTTGATGATCTTGTAATTTACTTAAGTTAGAAGATAAGACTCTGAATGGATAATCATGAGCCCATAATAAGTCCCAATTTGAATCATTCTCGGTTCGTTGAAAACCTAATCGGTCCAGCACAGCGAATACGTGCCTCAAGTATCCAGTATCATTACTTCTTGCATATATCCTGTACACTGGTCTCTTTTCTTCTACTTTGATTATTTTCGTATGTACTCTTATTAAATTTTCTTGATAATATAAATAGGCGAAGAAGAGACAGTACAAAATAATCGGACCTACTATGGAATATAGAAAAATCTTTAGAAGAGTCTTCACTTTTAAACTCATAAATTGAACGCAGACTGTGCGATCGGGATCCTGCAATTTCGAAGGAATTACTTGACACACTTTTTAAATATTTATTATACATTGATCGTATATAGTACGAACCTCGGTCTCATCCTTTTCTTCCTGTTTTTTCTTGTCGGACATGATAGAACATACGATTCTAATATCATTTGTCGATGCGCTTGCGACTAAAGCTGATATATTTCTGTTTAAAACGCTAAGTCGTAGCCAACGAAAGTACCGTTGCAATTACCCCCGCTATATCGTTTGTCTCTCAAGTGGGACATGCATACGTGAAAACCGGTTCGTATTCATAGATCGTTTACTGTGCCCTAATTTTTCGAAATTTCTAGTAAGTAGATTCGTAAACGATTATTCGTAAACAACTATGAATATTTATTAACGCACCATTTTATATTATACTACTTCGATATTATTTTATTCCATTGGCACAATATACAGAAATAATCGAAATAAAAGTAAATAGATAAACTCATACATCAGTTCTAAGTACATATGTATATATCTTTTCATGCATTCTCTTATTAATAATTTCGAGTTTAGTTATGAATGTATTTTACACAAAAACGTATTACTTTGTTATTATACTATGCATTTGATGTATTTGTGCAATACTTGATTTTTGAGAAAGTTAATAACAATATATTATAAAAGATTTACGAAATTTTTATATGTAGAAGCTAATATAACATTTAGCACTGTAATCATGAATATCTCCTTCTTTCCAATTTTCGTAAATTTATTAAAAATATCTATATTTGCAATAATTCGCATACGCAATTTGTTGTTTACTTGTTAAGAACAACCTAAATTGTACTGTCAATTTTTTAAATTTATAGAAATTTACACGCAGTACACATTAGGATATTTGTAATTATAAAACATTATCTAGATGATAAGTTCACATTGTCTAATGCCAACGAATAAATTTGAATAAAACAATGTCATATTATATATGAAAAATTATGTATCGATAGAATACGTTCATACTGAAAAGTATTCAAATTTCAGCGGAAATCGCATACAACGCTCCATTGCGCAAACGCAGCGATGATTTAGCGTCAGTAATGCACAAAGTTGGGCTAAAATGAGGTACCTTGGATACCCCGTTAATTTCGCAAAATTTGTTATGATTTGTTTTTGAAATATGACTGTATAACATGTGTGTGTTGTATTAAAATTTAATATGTATATATATGGACATATAATATATAATATATAAACTTCTGAACTCTTCTGGTAGTTTTTTACCAGGATTATTCCATGCAAAAACGGACAATTTTGGAGTAAAATTTCGGATTTTGTTAAAATTTAAATACATATTTTGTAGTCTTTAGTGATCTATGAATGAATGTCTCAAAGGATTTTTCGATATCTTAAAAATTGTTGATTTTTAGACGTGTAAAAACCACGTCACCCTTTTTTCATTAAATAATAAGTCTACAACTATCAAACCGATGAAAATGAGTTTTTGGGAGTTTATAGTTCAAACATAAGAGTATCTACTAAAAATGTTGCTATTTGAAAACAATGTTTTTTTTCTGAATCTCTGAAATTCATTCATAGGTCACTAAAAACTAGCATTTGAAGCTATTTTAACTAAAAAATTGAACATGTTTTCCGACATAGAATATTTCCATTCCCTATGATTTTTTAAATTTTATGGATATGAAATTTGTATAATACCTCATACAATACCTAAATATTTAGTAATTGATTAGATACTGACATATTTAATAATTTAAACAATATTTTCAATAATGGTACAGCAATTCTCAGTGGTGCCTCAGAGTCACCATTCGAGTGCTAAGGGTTAAATTTGAACAAAATCCGAAATTTTACTCCAAAAAGTGTCCGTTTTCGTGTGGAATGACCCATCAGTAATAGTTACCCACTACTTACCCCACAAACTTAGGACGTAGATACGTTCCTGGTGAAACTCGCGCAGTCGCGTCGTGGTACACTGTAATGGCCTTTCCTGTCCATTCCTGTCTTTCATTCCGTTGAAGTGGTACAACGAACATCTTCTTGACGAAAAAAATGGGTTTCCAAAATATTTGGTATTCGCATCCGCGAAAATACGGTCAGGGATCTAGGTCCTGGTAAGTACTATCACGATCTATATTATTGTATAATAATTGTAATTATAATTGTAGTTTATATTAATAACCTACACGGAATATATTTGACCGCGTGTTGACATCGTCCACGTATATTTCTCTAATTGTTGATGCATCTATTTGAGCAATTATACAAATAACATCAAAGTATACATCATAGTATCAAAATCGGCGTGCGTGTTTCTTAATTTATTTTGTAAAGATAAAATAAGTTCCACGCGCATTGTTACTCATAACCTAAAAGTCGTGTTATTGTGAACATTACTATACAGGATGGTTCACCAAATATTACCACCTCGATTTTCGTAATTGTTATTATTCGTAACGAAGAATATTTATATAAGGTTGAATGGTCTCGAGAGATCCATACTTTGGTGTTGTGAGTTGTTTTGCAGGTGGACATGTAGAAGAAATATGAAGGGTGTCAGTATTCTTTAAATGAAATAATATGTGTCTTCCTATGCCAATCAATGAAGCTTTATAGTCTCTACAAAAATGTATGAACCTATTAATATTGAAAAACCATTAATTAAGGAAATATTTTATTTTTAGTGTTAGGAAATCAAAACGCTCTTGATAATGTTACGGATTCAAATACCTTATGGTCATTTTTACATGATTTGTCATTGCATATTCGACAAACAATGTGACTCCAAGAGGATGGTTGTCCTGCACATTATGAAAGAATAACAAAAAATGAATTAAATCTTATATTTCCGAATCGTTGGATAGGACGAGGTGGTCTTATTCATTTTCCAGCAAGATCGCCTGATTTAACACCAACTACATTTGCTGATAAAAAGATCGTATCATCGCTGAATGCAATAAGATACCGCCAGTTTTATTACATAATGTAAAACAATCATTACTTTCTCGATTTAGAAAATGTTGTGATGTAAGCGGTTGCCGCATTGAACCTTTTCTGTGAATAAAATCATTTATAGCATTATTAAGAGAGTCGTGATTTCATAAAACACTAAAATCAGAATATCTTCTTAACTGATGGTTTTTTGATATTAATAGGTTAATACTTTTTTGTAGAAAATAGAAGTTTGTGCAGAAAAGAACATTTGATCCCATTTAAAGAAATACCGATGACCTTCATATCTCTTCTACGCGTCCACCTACCAAAAAAATTACAACACCAAAGTATGCATCTCTCGAAACCATTCAACCTTATATAAACATTCTTCGCTACGTATAATAATAATGACGAAAATCAAGGTGGTAACATCTGGTGAACCACCCTGTAGATGTTACTGATGTTTTCCATACTTCTCCATACTTTCCATTATATATCCTGTTAAAATAAAATAATTCATTTTACAGTCGTGCTTGCGCCAATAGGCATGGGTTGATCCGCAAATATGGTCTGAATATTTGCAGACAATGCTTCAGAGAATATGCAGCTGACATTGGTTTCAAGAAGGTATAGTACCATATTATGCTTTCTATTTTGAAGTGCTCATTAACAGACAGCGGATGTTTATGCAATTTTCAAATTATGTAGAGAAATTTTAAGAAAGTGGGACCAAATAAAATCCTATTTTCATTGGTAATAGCATTTGTAGATTCGAAATAAATAAAAAAATCTCCAGCATTTTTTGAAAATCTTCATAAGCCACAAATACCATAAAGATCCGCATACTACTCATTAATATGTTACATGTTGAAACATTCACCATAAGTATCGTATTTAATATTATACATTTTCTATTTGCAGTTGGATTAATGAAGAAATAGAATAGCATTCAAAGTGCTTCAAAGCAACTACATTCAGATTCTATGTACAAAATGGAAACATCTTTAGTATCACAAAAACAAAAGCCGAGTTTTACATTACATCTGCATTGATTGTATGAACTGGAAGATAACAAATTTGTATTGTATTTACATCATGAATACAACAAAAATATAATTTTATTTATATTACACCTCTTATACAGTGCTGTTTATTTCTCAAAATACACTTTCGTCCATAAGTCATCGGACACTTATTCAAATTTGGATGCAGACGATTTTTTGTTATTAAAGTACCTATATTATGAAATGAAAATGGTACTTACTAATTTTGTCTAATGTAGAGAACATGTAAACCAAATCTGACCAAAATATCCTATATTTTCTAAATTTTAATTATTCTTAAATTTTTTAAATTTAAGTGTTTTCAAATTTGTCTTCTAGAGCTGTCTGTAATCAAATAGTGTAAATAAAATAATATTTAATTTTGTATTGATTTGCAGTTTTCATACATTACAAAGTTAATGAATTAGTAATTACTTTTAACTAATAACGCGTTCTCATTTCTTGATAATACAAACACGGGGGTTTTCAGTAGTCAAAAACGCGAGATAAAAGATCGATCTAGAGCGCTATCTCCCTCAAAAGTCCCATTTTTTCGATTACGAGGCGTAATTTGCATTATTCGGCAGCATGTATACATAGCAGAGAGGAAATTTCCTCTTTGTAGATAGTTATGAATATATATATATATAAATATATATTGCTATTACATAGCTATAGCTACATGCGCATGTTTACGCGTAATGCAACTCTTGAGGGTGCACGAACATATACTACCATCGACGTAAAGGTGAACTAAGAAACAAAGATAGAGAGGGAGATATGTTTCTCGCAGGAGAGACAAAGACAGAGAAAAAAGGGCTCGTACACTACCCCGCAATAATACAGAGAATATTTCAACACAAAGAGCATAACAAAATATTCCCAGACAACCAAAAATTTCATTTCTGCCGAGCATCTGTAAGCGCAGATGTGACCTGTTCTGCCGGCAGTCTGCCCCCGAACCTGCCTTTGCCATGCTTTGGCAGCACGGTCGCACTGATGTAGCGATGTAGGTCGCACTAAAATTTTGTCCATTTTACTGAAAAATTCGAAATACCGATTTTTGAATGCAGAATTTTATTTTGTGAACATGCAAATTTTACTTATTCTCATATTTATATTATTTTTCTTAGACTGCGGATCTTTATGCGAAATATAAATTGTCGGCATCGCTTGCAAGAGATGGAAACTATAAAAATTGCATTGGCATACCATTTTCTTTACAGTTCAATTTCTATTCATTACATTTCGAAATTTATTGTAATGTGTTCATGGAAAAAAGTGTCGTTTGACGGAGAAGAAAATTTATATTTTTTATATGACAACTATACACTTAATTTAATGTTTAAATATTAATAATTTAAAATTTAGACTAGTCTTTAATGTAATAGAAAGATTTAAATTTATATATAAATTAAATAAATTGTATATTAATTTTAAATTTATACCAGAAGGGATAATAAATGAATGAAACAGGAAATAATGAATATTACATTTTTTCATTTATTTAAATTATTTTTCTTTATTGTTCGACTTCTAACTTCTCACAAACGTTCAAATTGTAATGTTAAATATCCGAATATTTGAGTAAATCGATTTAATCAAAGATCTTTGATTCCGCCAAAGGCAGGTTCGGAGGCAGGTTCGGAGGCAGGCTGCCGGCAGAACAAGTCACATCTGCGCCTACAGGCGCAGAGCCAGAAATTGAGCTAATCGTGCCTTGAGCTGGTCGAAGCGTAGCTTCGCCCGTATTCTGCTCAATATCTGCCTTCGGCGGGATCTGCTTCAATCTGCCTGTGGCAGGCGTGGTTGTTAGGGTTGCTTCTTCGCTATATGCATCTGTAGTAGGCTCATCGAAAAAACAAGCTGTTTCGTATTCTCTGTCTTTGTCTATCCTGCGAGAAACATATTTCCCTCTCTATCTTTGTTTCTTAGTTCACTTTTACGCCGATGGTGGAATTCTGCTTTCTGCCCGCGCAGCTTCGAGCGTCGTACTGCCAGCCTAAAATGCACGTCACAAGCTTGGCAGGCTAGGCTAGGTGGTAGGCCTGGTTTAATGGGAATCACTGGGAATCACTGGAAATCACTGGGAATCACTGGAAATCACTGGAAATATGAATATGTAAGATAGAATGAGAGGAGATGCAGTAACAACTGGTAACGACACAGACTACACTTACTTATGGTTACCACAACGATCACTATAATTGTTTTCTTATTCAATCTCCGTGTTTTCGTCCAAGTTTAGTGCGTTCTACCTATGATACATATCTATATCTATAAGTTCGTCTAAAATCATGGACTATATTACTGGATTAACTAAAATATTATACTGGCCAGTTATTGGCTCAGCGGGTTATATTTACAACACAGCAGGACATGTAAGTGTTTATTTGTACGAATTTAAAATATATAAAAAAGAATTTCTTGTTAGGAAATAAAATACATATATGCGACAATGCAAAGTTACATTTACGTCAACTCATAGTCAGTAGTTAACCTCTTCTTGGTTGAATGCAAGTGTGGTACACTTGCGAAAATGTTTATTGATAGATTTATTGATAAAACTCTGATAGACACATAAAGAATTGTATTTATTTGTTGGCTGCCAGCTAAAGTTTCAATTCTCGCCAATGGACAGTGTTCCGGGAACCCGGTTTTTTGTGACCGATGCTATGTACTTATTATTAATGTTATATTACTATAGGTCGTTAAATTCGTCTCGATACCAGTTAGAATATTTTGCAGTCAAAAATATACGTTAATATCTAAAAAATTTGAAGTAATCTTCACTTTTTATGAAAAAGAATATTTCTTATAACCTATCTCAAACCTTATGAATGTTATATTACTATAGCTTGTCGAATTCGTCTCGACACCAGTTAGAATATTTTTTGCAGTAAAAAATGTATGTTAACACCAAATAAATTGAGGTGACCTTAACTATTTATGAAAAAAAATTTTCTTCTCATAACCTTTCTCAAAGCTTAAAGTGTTACAACGTTTAAGCTATTTGTATATGCATGATAAAATCCTTAAAATTAGATTAAATACCTGAAATATACTATAATTGGTATAAAAAATGTTTAATTTCACTTTGATATTCATGATTTTGTCTTTAGAACGCTGTATCTTATCACATAATTAACTAAAATAAATATATTGGATTTGGGAGCTTCGAAGGGTTATAATATTGTAGCAGAAACATTTTTTTCAAAATACTAAACTTGAAAGAATTAGATTTAGGCCACTTTTTTTGTGCAATTGGACAATGGGACTGTGTACTGTGCAATGGGACACATTGTTTCCTTTCTTTATTTCTATCTTTATTGTTTTTAACCGAAGGCACTCGACAGCAGAGCTTCAATTTAACCGTGTACTACTCTATTATTTATACATTCTCACGCAGAATTTGATACTCTATCGATTCATGCTATGTAAGGTAGATAATATGTACGGTAAGATATCATATGCAAGGCATTACTGTACTTCATTTACATACAATGCTAACCCTAACAATAATGTATTTATAATTTCTTATCAAAATGAAAAGTGACACATGAGAAATCAGATAAAAACTCCACAGCGTGATCAACCCTTTACACTTCAAATTATTTTTCAATTTTGTTGCCAACAACTTCCTACTAACTTCCTTTAAGTGTTTTATTTGAAATTTACTTCAAAGGACAATTTTCCCTTGACTGCTACTTATTTTAAACAATTTTGTTTACTAATTATATTAAATGTAGCTCTCACACATTGTTGTAATTTATATTTGTGAAACTTATATTTGTTTTTAACTAAAACATAAGACAATTAAATAGATAAAGGAAGATCCAAATACATGTGAAAACCTGTTTCATTTAGATTTTGATTTCTCTGATGTTGAGTCACATTCGACAAAGGAGTGCAAAGGTTAATATTCTAGCACAATGTAGCACAACTCAGCACAACTGTTCAAATTATTTCATTGAACAAGAGAGAGAGTGGAATCGTGTCTGCATCACGATGAATGTGAAACATGTTTGTCTTTTATCCGCCACATTACTGTAAATGTGGTTATTTTTAATAAGTAATTATTAGACAGCGGATCTCTATGCAAAGTAAACATTTTGTATGCGAATTACAACAAATTAGAGTACAATAGAAATTTATTCCCTTTTTTAATATGTTTAATAGGTTGGAAATAATATAACAGTATCTTTAAATCTTTCGAACATTGTTACTGTTTTAAATTACACCTACTAAGTTTTCCCATAAATGCATAATATCTACTGTCTAGTAATTATATCATATTTGGTATCATTTTAATCAGGAAAATGTCACGAATATTTTTCTACAAGTTTCCTAACAAAATAATTGAAAACAAAAAAGTTTTGTCATTGGATTAGTATTAATCCACAATTGTCTCACCGACACGCTAGTGGCGGTCGCTCGGCTCTACGCACTGTGGATTGAAACGCGAGAAACGCGGACGGAAATCATTTTTCCGACTAAAAGAAAAATACAAAATGTTATTATTGACTTATTGGTAGATAAATAAGGCATCACTTTCCGATTTCATTTTCCAAAGTAACATTCCTGTGTCCCACAATGAAACATTGAAGCTGAAGAAAAATTCATAAATTTAACGCTTCTACCGAGTTTCTTCGAAAATCGTTCGATTTACTAATAAGTTATAATTAATACACGTGCGATTAAGGGGATTCCGTGCATGTACTAAATCGAAAGTGTGTTTCAAGATGAAAATAATCAGCATGGATTTCGTTTCCTTTGCTGTATACAGCATCTACAAAAATTGATAGAATTTTTTCCACTCGAATAGAATCATTAAAAATGACAAGCAACATCAAAGAAAACTGCACAAGATGATTTTAAGCAGAAAATGGGCCTTTTAGCAGATGCACCTAAACGTGGATATGGTAAATCAGATGATGGTAGTATGTACTGCTAGACGAGAGTTTGAAAATATAAAATTATTTTCCAAAATAACTAGAGTAAACGAACATTTAATCAATCGATTCCACAACATATTATAACAGCTTTAACCCTTAGTACTCGGAGCTTTTTTAACTCGAAAATTAAACATTTCTTCCGACTTAGAATCCCCTATGATTTTTCAAATTTTATGGATACGAAATTGGTACAAACCTCATTTTAGTAATCGATTAGATACCGACACATTTAATAATGTAAACAATATTTTGAATAATGGCGCAGCAACTTTTAGTGGCGAGTCACCGTTCGAGTGCTAAGGGTTAAATAGTGGTCGTGAAATTAATGCTATTGTTTTCGTTGAGTATTATCAAGAAACGGCCACGTTGCATATAGAAAATTATAATTGGTACTATGTGCCATCTTTTGACCATAAAGTGCTGATTCACGAGACAAAAATGATTCTTCCTGTATGACAACTTTCCGAAGAATCTATGGAAGCCGAAAACAAATATATAACTATATAACAGTTCAGAAGAGAATACAGTTAGAAACGTTCCATGTACCATACCAACCGTGATTTGTTTCACAGAATGTTACAACATCCGATCCAGTAATTACACATTAACACATACCACGAAAACCAGTGGCAGAATGGCCTGAAGAAGCTATTACAAGCAGAAGATAATTCATCCGTCCACGAATGTGATGGCAATGAAGAGAATAACTACCGGATATCGTCCGAAAGCGATTAAAATCAAGTAAACCGTACAGATTTTAGTATAGCATAATACTTATAACTATATATCATATATAGTTTATAACATTTATGGATTTTAAATTGAACAAAATTATTCATTCGAATTCAGGACACCAAAATCTAAAACTGCACCGTTTTTATTAATTTAAACTTATAGGTAGCTTCAAAAATAATTTTGTCCGGGTTTCAATGCACAGTGCGACGAGATATGGAATTGGTGGCAACAGACGCGGTCGTATGACGCCAATCTTGTGCCAATACGGCGAAAGTTTTCTTACTGGATGGATTGTTAGGATAATAGGAGTCTGCTAAGTCTTCTCTCCACTTCCGTTTCTTCGTTCGTACAATAGGAATTGATGTTCATGTAACTGGATTTATATACTGTGGATTTATGTACTCGTATATAGAACTAAAAAAAAATATTTAACGCGTATTTATTTATAACTTCCGACATTTATGTTAAGGGGGTTAAAATAACCCTCAAGGTTGGTATGAAAAATCCAGTTTATTGAATATCTCCGATTCATAATATTGACTATCATGACCATGGAACTAAAAAAAGTGTTTTCTCACATTTTTGATCAAGGTATGCAGACTGTGTATATAAATTTCAATAAAAAAATTGTAATGTTTTCTGTAAAAATTTCGCAAAAAAATGTTAATTTTTAACATATTTTTTAAACAAATTACTTTTTTAAGAAACAGTTTACAAAATAGTTTTAGTAAGATTTTTCTTTCGAATGGATGTTTCTTCGTTCGCATAATAGGAATTGATGTTCATGTAACTGGATTTATATACTAACTTATGCCTATTTGAATCATACATACGTGAGGGTGCGTGGATGTACGGAAATTTCCGTACATCTTAAGATCTTGGGTTAGGATATGAAGATTGTAAACAGAGTTCCTCTTCATGGGCGGGGGGCTGAAAATAAATAAATTTATTTTTCTTCTAAACTGTACTTTTTAAATTGTTACTTCATTTTCGGCAGATGAAATAACTTTCTTGCATTCACTATAATTTTCGCGTGATATTTTCATATCTTTTCTTCGTTGTTTCCCGTACTATTTATCATGGATTTTACGATATTATTATATTATTTATACCATCCTCTTCCGATGCCTTCCTCTTCTTTTTTTTTGGTTTCTCATTCACTTCTGGTTCTATTTCTTTGTCCATAATTTCAGACTTCACAAACGACAGTGTATACACTCCGCGACAGAAAGATGGCACACCACGAAAATTCAATGTTTTCATCATTTAGCCATATAAATCTAGTCTTTCTTAGTACTTATACACTTTTATTACAAAATAAATTACATTTCAAACAATAAAATTAAAGAAACTGTCCGTTTGTTTATGAAAACAAGAAAATAACAAAAATCGGTACCACAAAATGATGGCACATATACAAAAAAAAACCGTAATTTACGTACATAAAATATATAACATTGTGTTTAATACTTTGCGTGGCCTCCCTTATTTTCCAGAATAGCCAACATACGTTTCGGAAGTGACTTAAAGAGTTTTTTAATATATTTTGCCCGTATTTTTGTCCATTTGTGTTCTATGCACGTTTTTAAATCTGCAAGATTTTGGAATTGTCTTTCGCCATCATAAAAATGTCTTGCTAGTTGTGCCCAAGAATTTTCAAATTTTGTTTTGCTCAAAGTACTGCTTAACGGATTTGGCGCTATGCACACTTGCATTATCCTGGTGAAATGTAAAATTTTCACCGGAAATTGTCTGTTCGAATTTAGTCAATTGTCCGTCTATCGAATCTATATAAATTTTGCTGTTCATAGTTTCCTTTATAAATTTTACTTCGGTCACTCCTCGATACACAAGTCTGCGGCTTAATATTCTTTCTTCTTTCCGCAGATCGTGAAAATAGTGTGCGAAACCATCCTGCCCATCTAGATTGAACCTTTTCTTATCGCTAAAAATAACACGACGCCATTTTTTCTCTCCAATGTATGTGCTCTTGCGCAAATTTCAGACGCTCCGATTTATGCTGAGCGGTTAAAGGTGTTTTTTTTTCAATTTCATTCGAACTGATTTCGGACGTTCTTTTATTATCCTTTGCACATTACGTACATTTGTATGTACGCCAGCTGCTTTAGCGATTTGTCGCGCTGTTCCCGAAGAATTTGAAGCTTCTTTTAAAATTGCACGTTTTCCGCGATTGCTTACTGCTTTCGGTCGGCCGGAACTCTTTTTTTTACCGTATGTTTTGGGATTTTTTAATAAATTGTACACCACTTTCCTGCTTCGATGTATAATACGTGCAATTTTTGAAACCGAGCACTTCTCTTTATGCAATGTCAAAATCGTTTTTATTTCAGCATCGGATAAAGATTTCCCACTACCCATAGTGTAATTTCAATAGATGATAATAAGAAACATGGACAATATTTAATGCACAGTGAAATAGTACGCGATACAAACAGTCTGACGGTCTAGTGTTAACTGTAGAGAAAGAATTTTAAGCTGTGTCATCGTTTTGTCGCGTCGGTGACCCCGGTTGTTTACATTTAGACTAGAATCTGAACCCCTGCCGAAGTACATACACAGACAGAAACGTATCAAATGTCACCAGTTTTCAGAAATAGCAATATTTACGGGTGTGCCATCTTTTTGTCGCGGAGTGTATATGCACAATTCTTTTGTATAATAACTATAGACAGCGGATCTTTATGCAAAATAAACATTTTCTGCCTGATTTGCAACAAACTGGAGTGAAATAGAAATTTATTTTGTTTCTTAACATGTTTAATAAGTTCAAAATAATATAACAGTATTTTTAAACTCTTCTAATGGTTTCACTGTTTGAAATTACACCTACTCATTTTTGTCACAAATGCATAAAATCCGCTGTCTACTAATAACATATATAATTATATGTTAAATTATAATTATATGTACTTTTTGAATTTATCAGAATCAAGAATACTCAATTTGCATACAATGTTCATATAAATGAAAATTGATAATACTCCTACATTTCTAACATGTAATTTTAGTTGTTGAATTAATAAACGAACTGGATATTGTCAATAATTATTGTGCACTTTAAAGTGCACGATAAGTATATGAAACTCACTTGTGTACTAAACTGCACAATATCTAGATATGAATTAATATTGAACAGATCCATACATTATATATTAAAATAGTTCATTAATGATATCATTTTTTGAAAATAGCACATATTCTATTGTCGGGAAATTACTATTTTTTATCAATTTTTCCATAAAAACTTACCTTCCATGTTACAAGCGTAATAATTATTATGCTTCTACATTAATATTAATATATACATTTTACTATATGTATACGTAATATATACTAAACGTATATACTACATTAATATATACATTTAGATGAAAAATAAATCTTATATTTATAGATAGTCCATTGTGTCACACCTGCCCGACAGAATATAGAGATCAGGATGTGGAAATTAGCCGCAGAGGCAGGACCTTATGTAAAAATCGCTGCTTTGAGTGGAGCAGCGGCAGTTGGGCTTGGTGCTTATGGCTCCCATAGTAAGAAAATAATACTGCTTTACGAGTTTCGTACCATTTAAAAACAAATCCTACATTTACAGTTTCGATGCCATTTTTCAATAGTTTATACGTACCGTTTATATATATATCACAAACGCGTTCTATTTTTATTCTATTCAGCAAATGTTTAGTACTCCATGAAATACTTCTATTTAATAATATCCATTTTGTTTTATAATCGCAGGAAATTATGCAAAAATCAACGACGTTGATCTAAGGCAAGTGTTCGAAACAGCCAACCGTTACCATTTTATTCACACGTTAGCGATGTTAGGCTTACCTTTCTGCAGAAGACCCTATGTGGTAAGTTTAATATCAATGTAATATACAACGTGATTTTTACGAATATTTATTATCATTATTTTACTGATGCTTTTTGTATTAATTTTAGGGTGCGGTATTTTTTGTATCGGGCATGGTACTATTTTCGGGTACATGCTATTATCACGCCTTTACAGGCGATAAGAGATATAGGAGATGTACGCCAGTAGGAGGTGTATGTTTAATTGTAGCATGGTTAAGCATGTGCTTGTAAGTAAGAAATATGGTTAATGAAAATATGCACACATTTATGTATATCTCTACTAATATGTACTGTTGAAATAACTATTTCGTAATATGATATACTTCTTAATAATATATGGTGTACTTTTTTACTTACGATGTATGTTGACTAGAGAAAATATTTCGCCGGAAAACACTTTTTGTGTTTACATTTATTGAAGGCTACCAAAGAAACAAAATCTCGTTTGAATAAAAGTTTTTTTTTTATGCTAATGAATCGATATAAATATATCTTTTGTTTATAATATTACCGACAAAGGTTTAGATTATATCTTAAACCATTAGGCATTATACATTGCGCCTCTATTTCTTCGTACCATGATTATTTAAAATTTCTTTTCCACCAATGATTGATACTCCTCTATATTGTGTATACATTACCAGGTGAAATTTATCGTTATCCACGTTAGAAATATAATGCAAAAATATAAGTGTAACTTGTTTTTTTCACGTTTATCGTTAAAGTATGTAAAATTACGGAATATAAGAATATCATAGGTGGTAATCGAATAAACCTTGCAAGTGTTTAATGCTATAAAGAAAATGATCTCGCAAGAGATGGTACGGCGGAGCTTCGAAGCAATGTTTATAGTCTTATTTTTTAAAAATCAATTAATAACGGTAATTAGTATACATAAACGTAATCGTTGCGTATCGACGATCAACTCTTATACGTATATAAAATTAAAAATCAAAAAGTGATGTATATATATTCATCATTTTCAAGCAATGGTACACAATATAAATGTAAAACAAATAGTCGCGTGTTATCCTCTCTTCCTTTTTTTTTTCTTTTCCTCAACTACTTTTGATCAGTTCGTATTTTCACAATTTGTTGTTTTTGTTGTTCGGTTTAGCATCACATTTCTACAGAGATATAAGAAATTAATGTACCTTGTATAATCCATTTGATACACCAGCTTCGCTGATTTTATATCCATTCTATTTCATTTTATACATTTGTCGTACATTTTTTCTCATAAATAGATATTTTGCCTGTAAGTAAGTGGGATATAAGAATTTTTTTTCTTCGATTCACGTGTCATTAATGGTGACTCGGTCTGGCGATGCTGGCTGCACTTTTACACGACTAAGTAAAGTATTAATTGGACTATCTTACCTAGAATAAAAATATCAAATAAGTTTAATTGGTGATACATCGAGTGAACTTAAATATAAGATTGTTTTTGCACGTCGGTTCGCGCAGTGCTCGCAGACACGCTGGGAATCAAGCAGCGAACACAACAGAGATCGATACACGAAAATAAAACGGCAATTGTTAATCACGTCATTACGTTCCGACTTGTAATTTTCATATTTTTTTTTTGTTCAGCTTAAGTGGTGATAGAACATGGGCCACGCTCGTTTTTTTGTAGCGCATATTTGCTTACAGATTTTGTTTAACTCATGTGACACAAAGTTTCAAATTTATGAGACATGAGATTGGCGATTCATGGCGATGCTAAATGCATCACTGATATAAAATTTACTTATATCTAGTAAACGTCCCTTCAAACTATATTTTAATTATTATAGAGTTCATAGCAATATCATTTTTTCTCGTTACTATCATATAAAGTATTTATATAGACTTGCGTATATTAAACTATATATACAACTTTTTTTTTTATTAATTATTGTAACACATCAAAGATAAGTTTCCTAGAACAAGACTGCTCTCACGCTACCTAGTTCATAATACCACAAGGGGAAACTCATTACAGTAGAGCTAATGTCGTTTTTGCACTTTTCCTTTTGTCTTGATAAAATGTCACGATCTCAATTTATAAATGAAAATGACAACTATCAAGTCAAGATTCGTTAAACAAATTTTCAATGAAATTAAAAAGAAAAACTTTCGAAAGGAATCGTATATATATATATAAAGTGCAAAACTGTAGTTACTGAGTTTCGAAGGAATCACGCAGCTGTTTCTTTTTGTTTTTTGTGTTTTTCTTTTTAAATATTTTAAATGTGGTTTGGATAATTGGTCTCAACCTGGGCAATGTGATAGCAAAAGAGCAAATGGCGCGCCGATTTCCATCCGTTTCTAGGAAAGGTGGAACGAGTGTTGTCCTTCTTGTGCAGCTATTCGCAACTTTTCCCGCATTATTTCTAAGGTTGTGTAATCGGGCAGTTTTAAGTAATTAACGCAAGTCATTACAGATGGTAGGAAATCGTCCGTCTTCATAGATGGATCGAATGCTTTGCGCACTATCGTTAACGGTGGCGTTAAACTCTTAAAACCTGTAAAAGAACATTTCACTTTAGTTTTCTATAGACTAGAGATCCTGGTTTTGAACGTGTATTAATAACACACGCGTATTTACATACACGTACTTTATTGCGTGTCATTTTAAGTAATTTTAAATACGTGTAGTATTTCACGTGTACTTAAATACACGTGCATTATTGCATCCTCATTTTAAACTGTACAATTTTAGAATGTTGATATTAATTTATATATCGAGACTATGGTTTCACAAATTGTATACCCATATCTTGCTTTCGAAAATTAGTAACTGTACCCTAAAAATTAATACGAATTAAACTGCGGATACGTTAATACACGTGAAATAGTACACATGTAACCGTGTAAAATGACATGTACTGAAGTACGTGTATTTAGATACACGTGAAAAGGGATCTCTATTATACACCTTTTAGAATTATATCAATAAATATTAAAAATAATACATTACTGCAAGATCTACACTGCGCATTTTTATGCATTTATGAAGACATTGACTGGGTGAAATACAAAAATCAAAGAGTATTGTTATGATCTCTTCAATGTAAAATTCATAATCACAAATATAGCAAAACATTTTTATTTTGCATAAAGATCCGCAGTCGAATCATTACTATTGAAATGATGCACGAAGAAGAGTAAAATTAGTTAAGAAACAAATAGTGAATGATTTACCTCCAACTGGTAAACGAGGTGATCCCGTGACGAATTGAACAAATTGCCTTTGCTCTTCACTGCTGTATTTTGACATAACTTCAAACAAAAACCGAATTGCACGAGAATCTGGAGTATATCCGTGATCAGTCCTACAACATTCCGAAAGTGTTTTTACGTCCCACTTGCCACCAGTTTGTGCATGTCCGCAGAACACAGCTTCGAGTTCTTCAGGGAAGAATAGTCTTAATTGTGACAGTGGGAATACAGATTCGAATCCTTCTCTAAAAGCTTCCATTTGCCTGAAGATGCCTTCGTACAACGACCAATGTACTACCAACTGAAAAATTAATTTTAAATGTTATGAAATATACTATGCCGCGGATGTCTTATTTTAATCCAATCCTCTCCCGAGCTAGTCATTATTTTAAAAAAAATGTTTCAAGTACAAGTAATAATGCATTCTCATTTCTCGATAATACAAAGATGGGGTTTTTCAGTAGTCTAAAGCTCTAGATAAAAGATCAATCTAGGCCGCGATCGCCCTCGGAGGTTCTATTTTTATGTTTACGAAGCGTAATTTGCATTATTCGGCAGTGTAATAAGCATTATTCGGAAGCATAAAGATGCGCGTGTAGCTATTTTCATAAAGCTGCAGCAGCTACATGCTTCCTTTGCATTATCGAGAAATGAGTAGGAGCATCTCGCACCCTCGCAATCCTGGAAACGAGTCTACCCCTTTAAAATGATGAATTTTATTCTGGTTATTAAATAAAGATACATACCTTGATATACTGGTCCAGGTTATATATGTTGACGGGTATATCGCTTCCGCCTTTCCTTAATTCGATGTTCTCGTAACCTGGTAATTCAAAAATGAGGCCAAGATCCGAAATCGGGCAACCATCTAGGCTTAATGATTCTATGAATTGTGCTCTTTCGTGTGGCCTCAATGTCTGATCGTTCTCGACAGTTTCCTTTTGTCTAACGACTTCTTGTAGTTTACTAAGAGTTCGATGTACTTCGGGGCTCACGTATGCTAAGTCGGATACAGTTAATGTATATTCTTCTCCCAGTAACCAGCGATAGAAAGTTAAACTAAATGGCAAGTCCAGCTGTAAAAATAATTAGCATACAATATTTCCAGTACCGTATAACACATAAACTTCAATGAATGAAAGGAATCTTAAGATTACCATTCTTGAATCGTATATTGCTTTTGCCATGAACTTTCCAAGGAATTTTAACTTTGTTTTCAGCTTCGCGAGATGGGATACTTTGGTATTCCATGAGATTGGCATTGGGAAAAGTCCGTGCGGAGCATTCACGTATCCTGGTTCAGTGGGGTTTGAACTGCCATGCCACAAGTCAAGATCAGCTCGTTGTAATTCTTGAGAGACTAAAGCATAAAACTCCAATGTTGGGCCAAGACCGGTGCCAACCTGTAAAATAGAAATTAAACATACGTTGAAATGATGAACATATAAATGACGGTGTATACATTATTATCAAGAAGTTTAGAATCACCGATTCGTCTTATATTTCACTACATTCTTCAACCTTCTTTTCTTAGTCCTATATTTAAGTGATATTTAACATTAACCGTACCAGGTACAAAATGTGTCGGATATATATTGTTTCATAAAAATTACAAGACAAGATTTTTCACAATTTTTATAAATAATCCGTGCTCGAGTAAAGAAATTTATTGAATAATTTCTAATGGAAGCATACAGACATCTTTATAATTTCAATAATTAAAAAATAAAGAATGTGAAAGCGGTCATTTGACCGGTCGCGGTACGGTTAGTGTTAAATAACGCGACTCTAAACTTCTAAATAGCAGTGTATACATGTATATACACATGAATATGTGCTTAATAAGTAAAAAGAAAAACCTCGTTGACATATTGCACTTCAAGTAAGGCTTTGCTAGACGCTAAGTCTTGTATAACTTGTTCTGCTTGTTTAAGAATGTCGGTTCTCGATATAGTTCTTTTCCTTCGCTCCAAACGCGGTGTGACGCGTTCTTGACTGTCTGATCCTGACAATTCTGGTGCAGAATCTAGAAGTCGTTGCAGAGCTCTGTCTCGATCGAACGATGTTGCGTAGAGTAATAATTGTCTCGTTTCGAATGGAAACAGGAATGGACTGTAAATAATTGATAACGTATACATTTCAAATAATTTACACCACTGTAATATTATTATCACTAGACCGCGGATCTTTATGCATTTATGGCTTATGTTCAAGAAAGGCTATAATATAAAATTCAACAAAGCTGTTGAAAATGTTCAAAACAGACTAGAATATAAAATTCGATAGAATTTTGTACAATTTTCATTTGTTTTAGATCTACAAAGGCTGGTCCCATTAAAAATAGGATTTTATTTAATTCCACTTTCTTAAAATTTGTTGACAAAAATTGGAAAATGCACAAACATCCATAGTCTAATTATCACTGTTTAAAATACGAACCAGACTGTAGCGATTTGTTGTAGCCACAAAGGTAAGTTTCCAGTCATGATTACCAGCGGATCTTGCAATTGTCTACTTGCTTTCGCAGCTATCTTATTATTAATAAAGTCTTGTGGAGAAAGTAGACTCACACTCTTCACGTAAGGGAAGAGAACACCCCAGTGACGATTTAACGCGTGTAGGAGACGCAGTAAGCACAAACCATCTAATGAAGCGTCACTAATGGTAACCGAAGGTGGCAAGGTTGGGGACAGATAAGGTTCGAGTGGACATCGTTGCGGTGGAATTGTTCCTTCGAGCCACAAACTATCTTCTTTCCTCTTCGAACTGATCTTTGTACTTTTTCCTTTACCTTTACGGCTGTTACCTTGCGAACTTGATCCTGGTTTTGGCGATGTTATAGTTTCCTCCTCTGGTACGGGCCTGAAACATTTACGGTATACAAAATTTTGCTTTATTTTCATTACCACACGAGTGCATTTCAACCAGGGATTCGTACCGGTATTTTTCGGCTGTGCCTTCGTTACCTATATGAAAATACCAGTATTTTCTGATTTTATTTTATTACAAAAAAATTGTCAATCTTTTTACATAAAGATTTAAAACCGAAATATGTACGTGATACTCGTGATACTGACATTTTTTGATGCCGAAACTGACTAAGATAATATGTATGTGTTCACAAGTGAAGAAGAATGCGATGTTGTAATTGGCGCATTGTTGGTATTGGGAATATCTTAAATGCATATTTCAGACATGTGCATATTACGATCTTACGACATTAAGACACCGATTGGAAGTTATAGGCCGAAAATCATGAAAAATTGCAATTTTTACCACTTTTGATCGTTTATAATTCGTAAACCAATTAATCAATTTCAATGAAATTTTCAGGACGTATAGAATTTATACGAGTTTACAAAACACATCTTTGAAATTTTCGTTATTGGCCCAGCTAAAAAAAAGTTGTAAAAATCAATTTTTACTATTGTTTTTCACAATTCCGACCAAATGCATTTTTTCAACATATTTATTAGACGTCATTTGCTAAACTAATTCTTCTAGCCTTACAGAGAAATTGAAGTGTTTGGGTCATTCATAAAAAAAAGTTATTCTGATTTAAAGTGTGTGTGATCAGTTATACTCGTAACTGTAGGTGTCGTACGAACAACATTGTATCGCGGGATACGAAAAGAGATAGAGAAACCAAAAAAATACAGGTATTCATATCGGCTACCGGTATAGTTCTGTTGGCCCAATACCGATATTAGATTATATTCGGTATTCGTAATACCGGTATAAAAATTTTACTGGTATTAATCCTTTGCGCTCCTTTGTCGAGTGTGACTCGACATCAGAGAAATAAAAATATAAATGAAACAGGTTTTTACATGTAGTTGGTTCTTCCTTTATCTATTTAATTGTCTTATTTTTTAGTTAAAAACAAATATAAGTTTCACACAAATATAAGTTTAATATAATTAGTAAACAAAATTGTTTAAGATAAGTAGCAGTCGAGAAATTGGCCTTTGAAGTAAATGTCAAATAAAACACTATTAATAGTAGCGAGTTGTTGGCAACAAAATTGAAAAATAATTCGGAGCGCAAAGGTTTAAGTTCCTGATTTCAACTATGAAATGGAATAATTAACGTACCTGTAATAAATTGTATGCGTTTGCACCCAAACAGCATCATGGCCAAGGGGTGGCTCACCGTCAGCTTCGGCTTCAGAATGATCAATCCCAGAACAACCGAATTGTCTGACAGCTTGATAAACAGTCATATTGAAAGGCAACACTTCGTCCCCGATCAGGAATTGCAGCTTATGCTTTGCTGATCCTTGACTTATAACTACCGCTGCCTGCAAGTCCAATTACACAGAAAAATTAGTTTATACGAGTATACAAGAGATAGACGTAAATGATTATTAAACTGCAAATTTCATATGTTTATCCCTTTCGTTGGCATGGACGAGATATCTCGTCGTTCTCGAGCTTGCTTGGACGAGATGTCTCGCATCGAAAAATCATTCATGACGAGATATTTCGTCCATATCACTTCATGAACGACATTGCACGACGAGATAGCTGTGAGAATACAGACTAGCATTTCATTAGTTTCAAAATAGCTTTGCGCCTAACAATACTTGAATATGTTTTACTATGCAAAATCATTGTCATTACGTAATTAACTTTTACGTAATTAAGATTTGCCATAATAAAATAATTGCGGTTCCGGGTTTATCAATCTCTTTAAATGTAACAATGTCTATGACATTCAATTCTTTATTTGTCTATTGCTGAATCCTGTATTTTCAACTGTATAATATTCTTGTGAATTAACGTCACGAACCTGCGATTTTATATGAATTTTTTCAGGTTACTAATCACTTAGGGAGAAAAATCTATGAAAAAATACATTACCAGAGTGTCGTCTATATCGTCTTCGCTGTTATCGTCGTCACTAACCATAGACTCGGCTTCGCGTATTCTACCGTATCCACGAACCATTAAATAACGTTCGATCGCTTGTACTAGGGCAAGAGGATCTATCTTGACGGTACCTCCCTTCCACTGCTTCAAATTGTTACAATCGGGATGTCGTTCAAGATTGCACTACGAAATAACCGGAAGTTGTATATAAAAGATCTATATATAAACTATATGTAGGTACAGTAATGTCCGACTATAAGTCTTGCTGAAACCTTGACTGTATGTTACTACGCTGCCCATTCCACTGGGGGGCATACCCCGCGAAGGGTCAAGAAGCTCAAGCTAGCTCGGTCGCAGAGTATATTGGTGTGAACCACTAATCCAATTACGAAACTTCTTTCTTTTTCATTATTTTTTTATGGGACTTCCACCAATTTATTTGTGACATTTTTCTGATTAAAATGATGCCAGATGCGAAGAGAGAATGTGCATGATATGCGAGAGACGTCTGGGGAAGCTAAAGCATCCGACAGAGGACTGTGAAGGTGTACGTTAGGTTAGGTTAGGTTAGAGAATAAATATAAGTATAGAAAAGATAGTACAAAATAAAAGAGTAGGAGAAATATTGGATTAGTTATGTTTACACTTCTCGGCGACCAAGGCCTCTCGAGCTTCGCCGTACTTTTCTACGTTCGACGCGGTCTCTGAAGCCACAAAAAAATAGTGTCCAGCTCATATGTGGGTCACAACACAGAACCGAGAAATGACTTACAGTCGGACATTACTGTAACATGAAAGACGAAGGATACCTTAAGTTGATGTGTATTGAAGAACTTAAGAGCACTAGTGCCTCCACGGCCAGCACCAGATCCTGCTGGGAGGTCATGAACTTTTACAGGGAACTGTTCCAACTGTGCAACACAACTGTTTAGTTTTGCAACTAGAGCACCAAATGCTCCAGGATTAAGATCCATAATATTGTTGGTCTGCTGCATCTGAAGGTTACGTATTGTTGTAAAGGTGCTTCTTGTTTCGAATAGAAGGAATTTCAATTTACTTACGATAGTTGATTCTGCGAACAATTTCCAGAACATACGAAGACGGTCGTAACGATTGCCGGGAGCTTCTGTAGTAGTGAGGTAGTTGAGCAGAGCTTTAATAAGACCACTGTAATTCATCTCGAATGGAGATATATCACTTTCAAGTACTATATCTCGCAATTCGGTAAGGGCTGATAACATTTCGTCCAATTCCTGTTAACACGTGAATCGCAGATTTAAAGTAAGCACAATGTAATATAGTCTATATAAATATAAGTGTATTTGTATAGTCTACATTTATGACAAAAATGAGTATGTGTAATTTAAAACAGTAAAAACATTAGAAGAATTTAATAATACTGTTATATTATTTTCAACCTATCAAACAGATTAACAGAGAAAATTTTTATTTTCCTTAAAGATCCGCTGTCTAATTATTAATAAGTTTGAGAGTATAACAGCATGCAGAAGATCTTCAGAATCGGTGTCACCGGTTCAGACGCGGTGCACAGTTTACTTGTTTTAAGTAAAAATAGAAAAAAATGATAGAGGAAAAAATCATATGTCATAATACGTCCTAACTTCCTGTGACCTTAATTTTTATGTAGATGCACTGATGCACCTGAGAGGTGTAATAGTTCGTTACTATTGGGTTGGCAAGAAAGTAATTTCGGTATTTTAAGCTGAATAAAACCGAATTTTTTTAAACAAGCAATGAACATTAATCAACAAAATATTTTCTATTTTGTTCGATGATCTTTTGCCATCTTTCTGATAGCTTCATAATTCTGTGCTCATAAAACTTACTTCACCTTAAAATACCGAAAGTACTTTCTTGCCAACCCACTACAATATACTAATTATATTATACGTACATTTGATTGTAACCGTTGTATGGCAGCAGTGAGTCTCGAAAGAACTGTCATCGCAGGATGCGTGCAGGGAGCATTATCCTGGTAGCGTGTCAAGAATTGAGCAGCTTGTTCACGAACCCATGCTTTAGCCTTGTCTCGGTTACCCGCCGTTAAACTCGAATTACTCGGTGGCTTCGAGAGGCTGGTTGATGAGCTTGAATCTCTTTTATCATTTGTAGAACTCGACGACGATGGTTTCCGGCCCCATCTAGCGGGATTAAGATTGCCTAAGAAACGAGTATTCTTAGGAGCGAAACCAGTGAAAAGTGATTCGGGTTGTTGAGTTTGTTGTGGTGTTGTACCGCCTAGTCTAGAGAAACGACCCTTTTTTCCTTGTTGTCTCCTTCTCCTTAGAACGTCCCCAATTCTCCTAAAAATTTCGAAACGAATACATTTAACATTTTTTCATTCAATTGTCTACGTATTTCTTTTGTTATATCTAGACTGCGGATTTTATGCATTCGTGACAAAAATGGATGGATGTAATTTAAAACAATAAAAATATTAAGACAATTTAAGAACGCGTTCATATGTTATTTTCTATTTATTAAAATGGTTGAAAATAGAAAAAAAATTGTATACGGTTTCAATGTCTTATACTTGACAAAGTAAATTTTTATTTTGCATAAAGATCTGCAATCTAATTGTATCTGTGGTTGTAAAAAAACACGTCGCATGTTACAATTTCAATAATTTCGAGTTTATGCATTAACACTAAACCTACCATCACCGGTCAAAATGATCGTTCCCAGATTTTTTTATTTCAGAAATATCGAAATAATAAAAATTATTTCATAAGAAATGAATGTATAGATAGCTCCAGTAGAGCACGTATTACAATAGAGCCGTACAAAGTCTAAATAAAATCAAACTTGTCATTTATACATATAAGGGAACATCTACCAGTTACTTTTAAGGCTGGATAGGTTAAGTGTTAATTGAGCTGTAGAGTATAGAATTTACATTTATACCAGAAAAAAGTCATGAAAACAAATTCGAAAGGCTCAAAAAAATAATGCATTTTAACCGACGTTCTAAGTCAAAGCATTAGTGATCAAAACTTTAAACAGCAATTTCTCGAAAGTGCAAGTATGTAACATGGTTCTTCCTGACAACCACAGATATATGCGTACATTGTTTATATACTTACACGTGAGCACTTTGTGGCGTTGAGACGTCATCTATGGAATTCAATTCATTTCTAGTGTGTGCTTCCATTGACGCAGATAGATTTGGTTTTAACTGGCATGTTGCTATTGTACCGAATAATATGTTACCATTTGTTGACGGCGAAGCTATTGGAGATGTGGCGTTACTAGAAGACAACATTGTGGTGGAAGAAATTGATGTATTAGACGGACCCGGTTGTGGAGTTGGTAATGATGTACCTAAAAGAACAAGAATAACAAAAACAATGAAAGTGTTGTAATCTCAATTATAAATGAAATACAAATGTGTTTTGTCGATAATTGTCCAAAACACAGGTTTAGTTGCGCATAAACTTCCGCAGTCTAATTATCATATCTGTGATTGTAAGGAAAAACGCCGCACAATTTCAAAAGATTTGAGTTTATGCATTAATTGAACTTTTATAGTACAGGATTTACGTATTTACCAGAAAAAAAATCATGAAAATAAATTCGAAAGGCCGAAAAAAATAATGCAATTCAACCGATGTCCTATGTGAAAACATTAGTGATCAAAACTTGAAACGGCTATATCTCGAAAGTGAAAGTATGTGACATGCAGCGTTCTTCCTGACAATCGCAGATATTTGCTACGAAATAATTATATATATTAACTTGTTTAATTACCAGAAGGACACTTGGGTGGCGATACACCAAGAGGTACTTCAGGATCAGCTAGTTGTCGTATTTGATGCAATACACCCTCACGATGAAAGTGAACTCCAAACACTTGTGGTAGCCTTTTCATTAGTATACTTGCCATCTGAAGAGCTCCGATAACGATTCGTAAATCTTGGGACGCCAGCATACCCGCAATGTGTGATGATACTACTTGGTTTTTCAAGACATCCTGGATAAATAAAAAAAAATTTCGAATATAACAAGAATATTTCCTCTTATTTCATTCGATATTATATTTACCTTAAGTAAATCAGTTGAAGCATAATAAACCATACGTAAGAGAGCTCGAAGACATTTACACTTTACAGCAGGACCAGCGGAACTGCTATATACTTCGTACAGCACAGAGAATAAGGTTCGAATGAAAGACACTAGCCATTCGTTCGTTTCGATTACTGGAGGTACAACATCCATGCTGCAGAAAATATATGAATTGATCAAGTATGTTCTCAAAAATGTGATTGTTTATGTTTTTCATTTTTAATTGGACACTGCGTACCTTGACAAACATGTAGGACTTTTGCCTTCTGTGGGATGAGTATTCACTCTACGAAAAATGCTTCTTGCTACTCCGATGTCTTCATTGATTTGTTTCATCACAGTTAGATCTATTGTATAAGTTCGTCCTAAAGAAGACAGACAAATCTCATCTTCGCCATTCTGAAATGCCATCTGCAAAGGATCATTTCGTTGTGTTATAATACAGGGTGTTCTAAAAAGGTACTTTCTTGAAAGAGATCTAACAAATATGAATGTTATGCCTTTCTTTTTATGAAATAAAATTTTGTTTCGTTTGTATTCAATATTCAAGCATTAAAATAAACGTAGCCATACAAAGAGTATAAATTTTCTTTTCTTTTCTACGACATTTTTGGGGATAAAGGTGGGTAAATCACTGTAACTGTAAAGAAAGTGGTACGGCAACGAGTAAACTAGCTCAGAGTGCAAAGAGTTAACTTGCGATCTCCCTAGAACATATACATCAATATTATTCGGCAACATGTAGCTGTCGCAGCTGTATGCTTCCGAATAATGCAAATTGCGCTGCCAAGTAATGAAAATTACGCCTCGAAGATTTAAATATAGTAATTGAAAGTTGAATTTAGATTTAAATATAATGATTGAAGGTTGAATTTTTTTATTTAAATTGAGTTGCTGAGAGTTGAATTTGAATTTAAATTTAAATATAGTGATTGAAAGTTGAATTTCGATTTAAATTGGGTTGCTGAGAGTTGAATTTGAATTTAGGTTTAAATATAATGATTGAAACTTGAATTTCGAAAAGCGGTTCCGAGGCATCGACTTATAACGAAAGAAAACTGTAAATACTGTTTAAATGATAAAAATCGTAATACCTCAATAATTCTAGAATCGATGGTACTAAATGGATGGTAACAGTGCCTTTCGTCACGCCATTCCCAATGAACGTTCTCCTGCTGATTAGTGGTCCTTTCAAGTAAACTATTTACACTAAATATACCATCTGTTGGTAGCGGAGGCATCAGTTCCTCTATCAAACATGTGATTTCAAACCACTCTTGCGGAGAGCGTGGCACTAGTTCGACATCCTCTGTTTTGACTTCCAGCGAGCCGGTTAACAGATAACTCAGCGTGAAAGCTATATTTTGTTGCAGAAGCAGCTGTGCCAAGTCAGAACAGCGATTCGATATCACAGAGAGCATTCGTAGTACTGTTATGAAATTACTAATACTGTTGACAGGTGGTGTAATCATAAGCTAACATGCGAAAAGAAGAAAGAATGCACGTTATAAATCTATATTATAGATATCGTAAAATATATATAGCTATATATAAAAATATATTATATATAATATATATAAAATGTATGTATATATAAAATATACATAAAACATATAGCTATCTCGTAAAATACACGGAAACAAATACGATTCTCACCAGTTGTTGTAAGTTTTGAAGAAGTTCTGCATTGATGATTTTATGCAAAGTTACAGGATCATGTTGAAAACTATCAACTAAACGACTAAATGCTTGACAAACACATTCAACGCTTTTTTTATCCTGATTTGTCAGTCTACTAGTGAGTAACGGCAAACTGTCAGCTACCAAGTGAAAGTCATCAGGATGGAGATTCTGGCAACAATTTGCTGTAATAGTCAATGCAGCCCTTTGAGCCGTGATATTAAAGAAATCAACGAATTTCAGACAAGCTGATACTCCTCCCTAAAAGAAAAATAAACGAGTGTAAGTCTATGTCTATTTTATAATCAATAGAAAAACATTCAGACACAATGGTACATACCGTGTGTAAAATAGTTTTACTGTGCCGACGTGATAGCATTGCCAATGCCGTTAAACATTGTTCCGCAACGTCCATACACTCGATAGATTCTAGTTTTTGTAAGAACACTGGGACTGCGTCCACCACAACCGTCGACGATCGAGGTAAAGCCTCCATCATGTAAGTTAGAGCACGACAGGCGTGTGTCATTATTACAAAATTGTGTTCTATTCCGAGCAAATTGATTAAAGCAGCAACCACTTGTTTCACTGGGAAACCAGTCAACGTGTCCTCGTTTCCCATCACAAGAATTTCTCCCATTCCGATAACAGCCTGCAGCTGTTCGCCTTCATCGTCAACAGCTTGAAGCCCAGCTAGGAGCTGTTGTGCTTTTGCAGCTGTGAGAGCAAATATATTTTATTAGATTAAATCATTTAAACGATCAAATACAACTTTCTACAAGCTATTGAAACTAAACCTTTACCCATGTACCCATGAGACAGCCAGGTATCTCATGAGTAGAAGCCATAAATGCTTAAAGATCCGCAGTCTGCTCTTGAGATAGCCAAGTAATTTTTTTTTACCCGAGTATCCCATGAATTACCCGGGTATCACATAAGTAGACAGCGAATCTTATGCAAAATAAAAATGTTCTACCTAAATTGCAACAAAGTGGAGTGAAATAAAAATTCATTTTCTTTCTTAATATGTCTAATATGTTGAAAATAATGTAGTAGTACGTTTAAATTCCTCTCATATTTTTCCAGTCTTAAATTGCACCAATTCATTTTTGTCATAATTGCATAAAGATCTAATAAAGTCTAGTTATTAGACAGATGATTGATTAAATTTTCTAATCTAACTGATGCATCGTCACAATTAACTGAAATAAGTTATTAGCAGACGGCAGATCTTTATGCAAAATAAACATTTTCAACCTTAATGGCAACAAACTGGAGTGAAATGGAAATTTCTTTTCTTTCTTAACACTAAACCTACCACCGCCAGTCAAAACGACCGGTTCCAGAATTATTATTTCACAATTATTGAAATGATAAAAATGATTTTATAAGAATTGATTGTATAAATATCTTTAGTAGAGCACGTATTATAATAGGAGCTGCACAAGGAATAAATAAAATCAATCTTGTCATTTTTATAAGGGAACATGTACATTTTAAAATCCTTCTAATATTTTTGCTGTCTTCAATTACACCTATTCATTTTTGTCATAAATGCACAAAGATGTTCTACCTAAATTGCAACACAGCAAAGTGAAATAGAAATTCATCTTCTTTCTTGATATGTCTAACAGGTTGAAAATAATGTAGTAGTACGTTTAAATTCCTCTAACATTTTTCCTGTCTTAAATTGCACCAATCCATTTTTGTCATAAATGCATAAAGATCCGCTGTCTACACATAAGTTACAGCTTTAATCCAAACATAACACTCACCAGAACTGGCCCCCATGCTTCTGTTCAATAGATGTTGCACTCGTGGACCAAATGCGCCGAATACATGAGGAGGCAATCCTCTTGCTTCGAGCAACGCTTGAAGCCTTCCAACTTCACCATCATCGCTTTCACTGTCCCCTGTAGTAGCCGACATTCCAGACGGTCCACCACTTGCTAATGAAATAAATCGAAAAAAAAACTTATGATAGAACCATGCCAGAATAATACCGTCACAAAGAGAATATTTCAATGTCAACGTACCAGTTGCAGATGTAGCTGTAGATGCTGATTCGTCTTCGCCTGTTGTTGTAACCAGTTGATTCACCGGAACAGTTGATGAGACTGATGTTGGAGTAGCGCTATTGGTTACGGATTCAGATCCGGACATTACACTTCCCACTCCTCCAGACCCGCTCTCAAACACTGCTTTTCGTGCACGTGACGAAGAGCGGTGTCTAAAAAAGGAAAACAACGAAGTTATATTACTTGAATACTATTCGCAGACATTCACCGTCCCAATAGTTATTCCTTTCTCTATTATCTACACCAAGCCTGGGCAACGCTGGTTCATGAAACAATTACACCCTTAGTACACTAGACCGTTATGGGGTTCTTTTATGTAGTTTCAATGATCTCCGCACCAGCGGCAACAGCACAGCAACCGCCCATTCCCATTGAAATTATCAAAACGACGGCACTGGTCAGTTGACGGTACGGACTAATGCGCCCTGACCTTTATGACTGCTTTTCCTCTTTACCTGCACCGTGAGTCACTTCCCGCTATTCCAATCCTCCCTTCAACACGAGCCTCACAACACTATACCTGCAGGTTGCTCTTCACTACTATGTATACATATACATCTAAGTACATAAGACCCTTGCTTGACCTGGCACATCAATTACATTTATCTTTTCAATTTTATGATAGGGACGATTGTTTCAGCTCTGCGAAGTCTATACCTGGCTGACCTGAATCGACCATATCATAAAAGTTTGGAAATGTCGTTCGGTACAAGCTCGTGCAACAATCTTATGTACAAATTGAAAGCTGAAATTCAGATATTCATAGATTTATGCAATAACATATTTTCCATTCTGTTCTACTACTTTTTGCCATTTTCTAGGTAACTACTCGTGTTATTGAATAAACGTATGAACAAATACCTTAATTTTATCTTCGATTCACAATTTGAACACGCTACGAACTTTCTTTCCAACCCAAATGCAATAAACAAAATTTCTTGACCTTTTGACCTTGAAATTCAAGATAAAACTTAACTTTGTGGTACCGTTTTTACATAGATTTCCACCAAACCGAGGGTGTCTAGTGGAATTGCAAAATTGTCCTTGACCATGAATTTCTAGGTCAAATTTTTGTTTAGTTGCATGGTGGTTAGAGTACAGTGCGAAACAAAAATTTTCACCGCCAATGACAGCCAAGACCAAACATTTCTTTACACTCTGCACACGTATACGTAATAGTTAACTTGTGCTGAAGAAAGAGTCGAAATGGACTTGGCGGAAACTGACTCATCGAACAGACAAAGAAGAGAAGCAACCACATCTGTTCCACGAACCAGCGTTGTCCAGGTTTGATCTACACATCCCTCATCTTATATTAAGTTGTCCCAAAAGTTTCTTTTGAAATGTATTCCTTTAATATTGCTAAATAAATATCAGGTTGTCCCAAAAGTTGGTTCTCGATTCATGCACATAATGTAAACTCATATTAGGAAGTACTAAAACATTAACATAAAGATTATCGCATTGTTTGTATTTATTTAGCAACATTAAAGGAAGGATTGTTATCCCAATAGCACCCTTACACTAATAACTTGTAAGTTATTACCAGATCGCGTACGGGCTGTCCGAGAAATGTCATACTTCCTTGAATATGGCGATTCCCGAGGTCAATTGAAGAAACGTTTCCCTTTCCGAAGGTACACAGACTCCACGACCATCGGACCACGACTGAAGTTGCGTTCTGACACTGACTCCGAAACCGTCCAAGGTAGCCGTGCTCGGATTGGTCAGTGATGAGAAGTGATTTCAAATGACCTCGGAAATCGACCCTTTTAAAAGAACTATTATGGGACAACCTGGGGTATCCGAAATAGGTAGTTTAGAGGGAGATTACTGGGAAACATATCTAGTTAGTAAAGCTGACCTGACATTTTCGGGTTCTCGCACATCTTTGTTAGTGATTTTGGAGTTTATGATTACCAGGGGTGTGCGAAAACCGAAATAACGGAATCGGGGGACGGATACCCAAATTTCGGGATTCTCGAAATAATTTATTCTCTATATTCTCCAATTTTTTAAATGGAATGCTGTATATTTTTTTATAGCACATGAAAGCATTTGTCTAGACGAATTCATCCGTATACTGTACAGTGACCTTCTTCAAGATCATGCAAGGTCAGAAATGGAAGAAACATTTTGAATATTTCGCACCAATGTGTTTACAAGTATTCCTTATTCATACGAATCAGATGCACTGTGGAGTGTATTGGTATGAAATATTCAAAATGGTTTTTCCATTTCTGACTTTGCATGATCTTGAAGGTCACTGTGCAGTATAAGAATAAATTCGTCTAGACACATGCTTTCATATCTAACGAAATAGTATAAACACAAGAAAAATTACATACGCCATTGTGTTGCGTATAAAAAAACAGTACTAATTTTTCCTATTCCATTTTTCTTTATATATATTTATAATAGAGGTGTGCAAGAACCAGAATTGAACAAGCTTCTAATGAAATGTACTGTTGCAGACATCTACCGTTCCAACAGTTATTTATTTCACGTTGTATTCTTTCAGTCTATTATTTTATTATTATTTCTCTCATGCTGTACTTTCTTGAATGCGGCGATTTCCGAGGTCGATTGAAGTAACGTTTTTCTTTGCAAAAGCAGACGGATTTCCGCTCCGCCATTACTGACGCTCAGTGGGGCCTGACGTCGAGCCGGAAACCGTGCGTAGTAGCCGCGCTCGAATTGATCCGTGGCGAGAAGTTACTTCAAATGACCTTAGAAGTCAACCCTTTCAAGGAAGTACAACATTTTTGGGACAACCTGTAGAATTCGAAAAAAATAGTCAAAGAAAGCTTACTGGAAAACATCCCTAGCTAGTAAAGCTGCGCGAGAACCCGAAAATGTCGCGTTGACATTTCGACCTCGTCCCGACCATCGGGTTACCAATATTTCGGATTCTCGCACACCTCTAATGATTACAAATGCCTACAGTAGTGATCTCAATATGATATATTACTAGACTGCAAATCTTTACGCATTTATGAAGAAATTAATTGGGTGGAATATAAAACAGTAGAAGATTTTAAAAATTCAAGAATCTCGTATTGTTGCTTTGAATGTAACGAAGTCGTTAAGGGATGAAATCAATGCTTAGAAAACGTTTCAATCAAGCAGTTGCTATTACAATCTATAGGTTTATTATATAAAACTTTGAGGTATAAAGTGGCGGCTGTTGAAATGTGAGGGAGCGGAGGAAAAGAAAAGGGAACGTTTGGTCCTAGACACGCTAGAGGACTCATCGATAAGGCTATCTAGCAGGCCCTGCTTTAGACACTGAGATATCGGAGAAAGCTAAAAAGCTTTCATAAGAAATGATTTAATAAATATCTTTATAATACGAACCGCGCAAAGTCTAAATAAATTAATTCTTGTCATTTTTATAAGGCAACCACGTGCCTGTTACTTTTGTTGCTTGGTACGTTCAGTGTTAATGTCCTATGTCCAATTTTAATTTAGATGTATAATTTTACTTTTAAATCAAGTTTATTTCAACGTCAGCCAATGCAACTATCGTGTATTCCTTTTATATGTCTGGTAAAATAGCTTATTGTCAAAATGTAGTGATTAATTAACGTACTAGTCGTTGACGGGAAAAAAGGACTACAAAATCAAGATAATCTTGTAAATGAAAACGTGAATGACCAAAATATCTCAAGTTTACCGTAATACTGGGTTGGCAAGAATTTCTTTATTCAAGCGATGAACTTTAATCAATAAAATATTTTCTTATTTATTCATTTTGGCAAAAGGTCATCGTAGAAAAGGCAGAATATCTTATTCATTAAAATTCATTGCTTGGATTAAAAAAAATTGGACTCTGTTTCACCTTAACCCTTTCAGTCATGGTGCCCTCATATAAGGACATACTAAATAAATGCTTGGTATAATTTAATTTAATGAACTGCTTAGCAAAGCCATGATTTTTTTTCCAGGAATAATTAATTCGTGATCTAAAGGGTTAAAATACCGAAATTACTTTCTTGCCAACCCAATAAAATCAAGAAACTTGAAATTTGTAGAATAGAATACATTGGGTACGAGATTGCGTTTGTTGTCACTACTAAAAATTGGACATTTCATATGCAACAACCTAATATCTTGCATAAAGATCCACAGTCTATATATTAGATAGGTAACTGGTTGCTTACCTGGAGCTTGAACAAGTACCCGTTGTAGTGTCTTTCTTGTGATGCTTTCCTGAAGTTTTGTTGCTAGTTGGCAGTTCTTTAGATTGCTCACCGGAGAATTTTGCGCGAGAACGTAATATATGCTTGTGCGTAGAATAAGGGTGTGTAAGATTGGCAGCGGCGGTGGCAGACACAGGTGGATTGGCAGTGGCTGTTGTTGTGATGCCACTAGTGCCTGCCCCGTCATGTGCCAAAGCCCCCCCACCGCTCTCCACAGAATTACTGGCTGCGTTACCCACTCTGATGCTGGACTTCACACTCAAAACTTGATTACTCGCGCTGCTACTCGCACTGCTACCCGCGCAGGTTGCACCACCGTGAGACTTTGATCCTAAAATAGTGAAACATCGTGTGTCATCATTACGAGTGTTAAATGAAAACCAAGTATAATATTTGCAATGGTCTTCTGGACTTCCTTAAAACTTTAGCATCGTCAAAGTTCATTTATCACTGTTAACAACAAAGAAAAGAAGAGACGCTAACATACACGTGAAATGCTTCTAGTGCACGCTAAATAAACTTTATATATATATATACTATCATCTGTTTCGTTGTGCATGATCGTAAGAACCAAACATTCTTCGAAATTGTAGTTCGATATCGTAACTTTATAATACAATATTTACATTGTTTTCACAGTGCGATCTACAACCTATTCGAGCATGTATCTTCTTAAATATATTTATTATATATATTTACTGCATTCAAATTTTTATTAAACATATTTGCAGAAACATATGTTCCTCTGCTGTATAATAAAGTACTGTACATGCTTTGAATTCTTTCTAAATTATTTCATAGATTCATGTATATTACAGCTTTATACCTTTACAACAACGTGAACGAGATATGAAAAAGTATGTCTAGCATTGGAAATTGATAATAACATTGTCTTTACGATTATAATTATAAAAAAAGTAGCTTATAATTGCAATGAAAGTACCAACAGTCAGAACGATTAACATCATTGTTAATATGGTTTTTTGAAAGGCGTATGTAAGTTAAGATATCCTAAATGAAAAACACACAAACATGTAAGACATTAAGATTCATTTAACTTTAGTAAACACCCTACAATTCATTAAACAGATAATACAGTGCGTTATTTAATGAATGATTCTTTGAAACATAACTTCATCAGTACTGTGTTAATATATTTGCATTTCTACAAATTGTTCATATTCGTACATAAATTTTTATATACCTTCATAAACTATTCAGCAGTGTCTCTTTTATCATAACAAGTGTGTGTACCAAACATGGATTTATTATAATCACAGTTCGTTCAAACAAGAACCGTATAGTTTGTCATGTATAATTTACATTCATCGTATGTATGAACATTATACGTATTTTAAATGAAAAGTAAAGCATATGTGAAAATGATAGTTCACTCATAGAATCTAAACGATATATCGATAAATGTTTGTGCTGAGAAAGATTAAACAATCAATCTTTATAAAATCATCGCGTTACAAAATATCTGGTACACATTGAAGTTACTTGCGATACCTGTAAAGTGTAAAGGATATAAAGTACATCCCTAACTTTCATCTCTAACTTTTCTTTTTATCGAATATTATTGTATATCAGTATTGTCATACATCTTCATACCTCATGAATTATTGTCAAATCAGAATACAGAATTTTCGAGTTGCAATCAAAATGATCACAAAGTGTTTTTGTACTTTTACCATGAAACTTTGAATGACATAAACGTGTTGTGTGATTGCATTAGAATCGTATTTACTATGCCTGGAGAAATGTCATGCATAAATTAAATTTGATCTGATATATGTATATATATATATCGAATATATATATATATTGAATTATAATACTTGCATATATAAATACAAGGGAATCAATTTAGTGAACAGATTTATAGCAAAACTGTATTTATTCGAAGACATCTACTCGTGGACTTGAGAGAAAAATAAGGGGAAGTAAATGTAGTACGAAGTGTGTACTCCTTAAGCTTACCTTCTTGATGATACGTTTGTGTTGATATTGGAAAAAGTGCTTTGACAGCAGACACAAATCCTTCCAGACATTCGCTCATCCTCAGGCCTAATGATACAGTCTGATCTATGACTCTTATTTTGGTAATACTTTGTTTCTTTAATTTTAAGATACTTGTCAATGAAAAACCTAATTTTAACTACCCTATTCTTTCATCGTCTACTACTTCAATAAATGAAGGTTGCAAAACATACTGTTACAACACACCAGCATGGATTTTTTAAATACAGGACAAATCGATAGCAACTTCTACCTTGGATAACTCTTTACTAATTCAGTTGTATGACAAAAGGTTTATAGAAAATATATTCTATTCCAGAAAATTATCTTTTCGTGTATTGTATTTTCTACAGGTGAACCAAGAATTTTATTCGGGATCAGGGTTCTCGAAAATTTCAGAATTCCCGAGAATATTCGGGGATTCCTGAGAATGAGCTCCAAAAATTCAAAAAATTATTTTCCAATATATCAAGATAGCATTGAATTGTTCAAATGATATCATATATATTTTCATTGCTGCATTATAACCAGACTGCAGATGTTTATGCAATTTTCAAGTTTTGTAGACAAATTTTAAGAAAGCGGAACCAAATAAAATCTTACTTTCATTAGTAATAATTAAACAGCGGATTTTATATATTTATAACGAAAATGATTAGCTGTAATTTAAGACAGTGAAAACATTATAAGAAGTTGAAAATATTTTTGCATTATTTTCTATCAATTATATATATATTAAGAAAGAAAATAAATCTCTATTTCATTCCAGTTCGTTGCAATTCAGGTAGAAAATTTTTATTTTGCATAAAGATTCGCTGTCTAGTAATAGCATTTCTAGTTCCACAAAATATCAGACGACTGTATAAATTCGTGCCCGATTTTCATAGAAGTCGCAAACTGTACTGCATGGTGGAGTGTAAAAAAAAATTATATAGTTATCACTCTTTTCTAATTGTAGAAGAGAATAGTGACTACATAATTGACTTATAAAGCTGTATTCTTTAAAATTGAAACATTGAATTTTATTTTCAAATCTGGCACGAACTTATGAAATCATCTAATAAATAAAAATCGTACTAAATTCTGTCGAATTTGATACCCCATTTGAATATTTTTGTAAGCCATAAATGCATAAAGATCCACAGTTTAATGGTTGAGACACATTTTCTTTTGTCAAAACTATACAAACACGAATTAAGTGTAACTATATCACTTTTTCAATGTGTCTGTTCCAACTACATGTGTACTCGACTGTATATCTTCCGAAGTATTTGGTCAAATCTGATAAATTACATCTCTTAGTATTTCTAACAAAAAGAAATTCAATAGATTGGTGAACATTCAAATAAGAGATCAATCGCTACTAATATTTGCTACTTCGTGTAAAAACATTGAGCAAATGATACAGTTATGTTTGATCTATTTTTGTTTAGTTTTTAGATTCAAGGCCCACTCGAGATCAAGATATTGTAAGTCATTGAATTTGTCTAATGTAGTGGCCACAATTCTACACCCAAAAATATGATGTTATTTCAAAACTATAATGTCATGTCTTGTAAAATATATAACACAATATAATCAAAGAATTTGTTTAATGTAGTGGCCACAATTCTACACCCAAAAAGGTGATGTTATCTCAAAACTATGTCGTGTCTAGGAAAATGTGTAAGATAAAATAATCAAAGTTCATTCATCCGATATAGATTGAATTGTTTTGAGTAGAATATATTTTGTATGAAGCATTCTTGAATGGAATGAATTAATAACAAGTTATTTCAGATGGAGTTTTTTATGGACTCACCCTGCACACTGATTATAGCACTACATGTAATATAATACTAAATTCATGTGATATTCATGTATGGAATGTATATATGCCTAGTACCAGTAAATTTCTTTGTCTGATTTCATGTCGAATTGTGTAGAGAATTAACAGTGTTATTGAATCCGTTTATAAAATTATTATAGATAATTATGTATGAGTAGGAACATTTGTTTCATCTGATTTGGTTTATCTCAAAATATTCAAATAATTTATACAAAATAATCTAATCGTGAATAATAAAAATAATTTCACTTTCAGTATTCGATAAATAAGTTCTTTTTCAATATTGGAAGATTAAAATGTTTTCTTTTTCGTGACAAATAAAATGAATAGGCTGCGGCAAAAAATAAAGTTGCAAATAAAAATTTTTCTAAGTATGAGTTTATATCACTGCGTTAAATAAATTAAAATTGCTTCTCGATTATAACAAGCATAAATCATTGTGGATAATAACATTTAGTAAATCAATATTGCAATAAGTATTGATATTTGATGATACTATAGAATAAAATTGATTAAGTTCTCAAAACTTGAACTGCTAATTTCGCGTTAGCTTTTTGAAAAAAATGAATGTAAGTAATTCAGTGTTCTATATAAATTATATTAACCAGTTGCTTGCTAATTGTTATTGTTTGAGGATTTATGCATTTATATATAATATATATAAGCTCTTTTCAATTATACGAATTAAGATAAATATATTAACACATTAGGTATATTGGTTTCGACCAATTTTTCAATTATATCAGCTGATCACTCAAATCACACATCACATCTCATTGCAACCAACACTTTTCAAATAAATAAATGTATTAACTAACCTCTTCCTCTGGACGTGGATGGATGACTAGTAAGTTGTGTAGCACTTGATGCTGGTACCAAGCTGTTATATGTTAACCCTTCGCTGTTATTGTAGCCACTGGTTAGCGATAAATCGAAACTATTATGTCCTTGTGATATGGCTTGTGAATTTTGTGGTGTTCGAGAACGAGTCCTTGCAGCGATACAGTCAATAGCTTTCAAATTTAACTCTGGTAAACTTGTTCTTGTCGTACTACGAACTCTTGTACTACTCCCACTGATATTATAATTTGATTGCTGAACCTTGTGCTGAGGCCTCCAAGTATTACCTGAGGAAAATAACAAATATATGTAGAAACACTGTTTAGAAATAGTGTAATAATGTTCAAGTGACAATTAGACAGCAGATTTTATGCATTTATGGCAAAAATGTAATTTAAAACAGTAAATACATTAGAAGAATGTAAAAATACTGTTACATTATTTTCAACCTATTAAACATATTACAGAGTACAAATTTCTATTTCACTCCAGTTTGTTCTGATTCGCGTAGAAAATGTTCATTTTGCAAAAAGATCCACTGCCTAGCGATGATACGATAAATGTGTTACGTGGCTCGAAGAAATTAAAAATTATGAAGCATCGACTCGATAATAATAAACTATAAATCTTCACGGACTAACTTATAGGAATTGGAGTTATGACAAATATTTTATTCCACTGAAGATTCTCGCAATGTAACAGATAAAATCTCATTAAATTTTATGTACTGTTTTACCACATCAAAGTCCAAAAGATCAATCTTTTTACTTTAATTTTATATAAATGCATAAAATTTGCAGTTTAATCACAATATGATGCGATCTGATAGAACATAATATAGTTATGTGTAGACTGTGGATCTTTATGCATTTATGACTTCCAAAAATGTTCAAAGAATGCTAGAATATAAAATTCCACAGAACTTAATTTGATTTTTATTTATTTCAGATCTATAAATGCTACCCCCGAAAATATGACTCTATCTTATTTCACTTTCTTGAAATTTGCATGCAAAATTTAAAAATTGCATAAACATCTGCAGTCTAGTTATGTATATTATATTAACCCTTTGCACTTGAACAGTGACTCTAAAACAGTTTCAATATTAGTAAATTCGTCTGTATTCTATAAATTGTAAACAGCTCATAAATAACATAATGTAAAACAGATTGCATAGATTAAAAATGATGTGGGTCAAAAGAAATATCTTGATTTCAGAATTGAGATTGCTTCGAGCCCAAAGGGTTAACAGTATAAAAATAATTTCCTATTATTCTCGATAGCTATATAATTACCTAGATATGATTCTAAGCCACTGCCATGACTCTTGTTATCACCTTTTGCTTTAGCTACTGTTTTGAAAGTATCAGTCGTTTTTTCATACGAAGTATTATTAAAAACTTCAGATGTTTGCGAGTTATCGATAGTTTCTCTACGTCTTTTTCCTTCTACAGTGTCTGAAATAGAACCAGTGCTCTGTCGTTTTCTATAACCACTGCTACTGTTGCTAGAGCTGTTTCCTCTAGGCTTAGAGGTGCCTGCTGAAGCATCTGCCGTCTCTACAGACCCCCCTGATGACAACTGATCTTGTTGATCTGCCATAGATTAATCGACTCATGCCACTATGCTGTCTGCAAACAAAAGCAAAACAAATACCTCCGTTAATCATCTGGTACAACACCAACGAAAACAATCAACCAGCTTTCTTGCGAACAATTACAGGTGTATCGGTTCGAGAACCGTGCATCGAAATAAAGTTACTGTCTAATCCGTCTACCTATTATATAATAACACAGCTATAATGAAAATTACGATCAAAACCGTAAATTGAAATGAAAAATAATTTTCAAGTTTAAAGCGTGTCGAACATAGAATTATGCAACAGTCTAACGAAAGTCAAAGTGAAAAAATAAAGTTGGTACAAATAAAACGTTTAAAACGATCTGATGCAACATTTTCTCCGTATAAACAAGAAACGATATTGTTGTAAACGTCGTCGAGCTGAATTAATACACTTACAAGGCCGACGAAATATCAAAATGTTTAACAAAAATACGTTCGTTACATAAAGGCGCATAATCAACGTTCATAAAAGCTCGAACACTTTTACCGATTCTAACAAAGGAAATGTTGTGCCACCGTTTTCGAGCAGCGCATTGAAAGTAAAATAATAAAAAAAAAAAAGAAAAAAGTAAGAGACTGTACACTTCTGTACACTTCGATTCTGACAAACTGGATTACAAAAGAAACCACTTATTATGGTTAAATACGTTAGATGATTGCGCATTCGGATACACGTAGCACAACGAAATAATACAATGAAGTCGACGCGCAATTAAATGTTTTTCCTCTTAGGTGAAAGAGATAGTAACGAACCCAAGAATCATAACAAACACTACAACTGGTGTCCGTTTCTAATATCGTAGGCAATGGAAAATCGTGCCGTTGACATCATACAGTCCCTTCCACCGATGTTATAATTGCTCGATTGCAACAAAGCCACGAATAGAGTCACGGTATACCGTAAGGATACAACGGAAGGCGTAAATAATTATAACAAAGAGACTCGTAAGTGAGCAAGCCACCATTTGCTTGGGAACAAGTAATGGAGGACGAGTTCTTTCTCCATCTCTTTCTCTCTTTTGCCTCTCCGTTCCTCGTCATCGTGTGACCTCAGGTTGAGGTCCTCGAAAAAGAGAATCCCACTCGGGTATGCGGGTTTTTCGAGGAGGGGGGAGACAGAGACAGAGATCGAGAAATCGAGAGCGAGCAAGCGAGAAAAAGAAAAAGAATATATAGAGATAGAAAAGTTAGAAAAACAGAAATTATCGATAAGATTACCTGAATGTCGGTAAAGCATGCCCAGGGCATTGCGAGGAGTATGTCTTCTCGAACAATTTTGACGAGCACAACAATTTCTCGTTACATACGACACAGAAATGGATGCGAGCGAGCACGAACGTACGTTGGTGGTGAGCGGCTATGCGCACAGTCGGCACACACCAAAAAACGCACCGAACGCACTGCCGAGGCACACTGAAGCAAATCAGTAGAATGCAACGGCTATGGGGATCGGGTTGGTTAGAATTGGGAAGCTGGAGGATGCTCCGCCCCCATCGGGAAACGTCACACGCAGAGTCAACGTCGTCGTCGGTGCGTTCGAAAATTCGATGCCCGCGTGGAGTGAAATCACGACTCATAACGCCGCGCCAGCACAGCAGCAGCAGCAGACGCGAAACCGGCGCGAATAGCCATCTTGCTATACCTTTTTTTTCAAACTTGCACACTTTTACTTTCTCTCCTCCTCCGCGTCGTCTACGGTATCGAATTAGCCACGAAACAGTTGCTTCTTGGCAGTTAATCAGAAAAAATTCAACTACACCGTTATAGGATTTTGATATCCGATTCACTCGATGTATCCCTGAAAATATCTAACTTGATGTGACACAAGATATCGTACGCATTCTGTTCAACGTCATGCAATGGTACAACTTGCGTAGATATCGTAAACGATTCTGGAAATGAATATAACACTCGCGTACTGACGTAACTCGAAATGATCTGTCAACAAATGATAGTGACAGGGAAGACTCTGATTAATATTTCGATAAATAAATATGTACTTTTTCACGTCGAACGTATTGGTTTCAGTTTAAACGGGAATATCGGCTACGCGAAAATGTCAATGTTCCGATAGAATTTTCAAAGAATTGATTTTGTTAACCTCGATTTATCGTTACACGTTTTTAAAACATCGTAGTCATTGTGCATGTGTGAGACGGTGTTTACATGTGTCTACAATGATGCATAAGACGATAATATCGCATGACATATCTTCGTGTATTCGATAAGTAGTCGTTGAACAGTTGTAAAAGATTTCTAAATATTCTATCGCGTTCGAACGTGCCACGAAAATAGACGAAACTTTACGATTGCGATGTTCGAAAAGACATTAGGTTCCACTATTATTCTTTTAATCGCGACAAGTGTGTATACACTGGCAACGATTGGTCGAAAATCTGGTTTGGCAGCGGCCAATTGGCCGATAATGTGAAATATTTCGTAGGCTGCGTCAAAACAGCTTGTGATAAACGATATATATGCTAGTTGATAAATTGATCAGATTTTCATCAACTCGGTTGAACGCGTAACAATCGTCGAATGCTAGTTGATTTTTCATTTTATTTATGGATATCTACTTACCGAAAAAGGGAGCTCCTCCCTGGAAGTCGGACTCCAGTTACGCAATGCGATGTACGAGAAGACACGTGAAAATACGGACTATGCTGTCAAGTCGATTGGAGCGTCGTCTGCTACGATATCTCGACCATAGATTATACGCGACGCAGATGCGGTTTAGTTTCAGTCGACTCGACAGAAACACGTGTGTTCCTTTATACAACAAAATGAAGAGCTTTTATGTGGTGATTGGTCGACGCTCGCTATTCGTGTTCCTTGTTAACCAATCATTGATGAAAATAATCTTATGGCTTCGTTTCATAAAAATGTGAATTCCAGTGCAACGTGCTTTTCTATTGTTATAAACAAATATTGGGACCACAATTCAAAGGCAGAGCATTGCCAAGTAAGCTAAACTATCAAATCATTTATTTCGTTTATAAGATTCGATTGACATAATCGGGAATAGCTTTATCTTGTTTAACGTAGTTTTTCTAATCCAAACTGACGTTTCGTCGCAATTAACTGAAATATTATTTAGTAGACAGCGGATCTTTATGCAAAATAAACATTTTCAACCTAAACGGCAACAAACTGGAGTGAAATGGAAATTTCACTAGGTCGAAAATTATATAAAATAGTTATCCATTTTTGTCGTAAATGAATAAAATCCTCTGTCCAGTTGTTTTTATTCATCAATAGGTTTCAATCGTCAATTGGATTAATAATTAACTATTTAAATTCTCTTCGTTTAAACATGAATATATATATTCTGATACGGAACTATCGAATATATTAATTCATACATTTATTTGTTCACATAGTTGTTAAATCAAAATAAATTGTATAATTGTTATTTTTTTATTTTTAGTATAAAATTTGAAATTTTGTACACACTATTTAAACAAACACGTGCAATGGCTTCCAGTGAACGAATATGTAAATCGCTGTGAGTGTTACAGCATCATTATAAAATAAATGAATATGTTTATTCTAATGTAATATATTATTGTCGGTTTACTACTGTATTACAAAATGATAAGTGTAGTAAATTATATCACATATATGTGCTACTCTTACATGAACCATTAAACTACCACGCATTTTAAATATTTTAGAACACAAATGGCACGGAAAATTTTCAGGAATGACATTCAAATCTTTCTCATTGATCATGTGCACTAACTGTTTGCATAAAAGTAAAATAGAATATTATTCCGAAAGGCACCGGTGGCCGATCGATATGAAATTTGGAGCATGTTATAAAGAATGTGGAAGGACCCCAAGTATAAAATTTTAATTTCGGGAATTTCTAGTTTTTGAGATATTTGCGAAAAACTGCAGCTACTACTACATTGAATTTTGCCTAATACGTGCACGTCCGTGTTGTGCATATGCGTCAGTTGATGCGACCGCTCGTCTACTGTTTCTATTTACCTTAGGCTATATATATAGCCTAAGGTGACAACTAATTTTAATAATCAATCGAATTAAACATTTTAATGAATTAATGCCCAACTCTATTCTATCTTTGTTTGTTTAAAAGTTGCACAGAGGAGACGATTCATAGGATTAAAGCGAAAAGAACATTAATCGAAAATGTTGTATGCATGTATATATGTACAGTTATTTATCATTTCTATAAATTTAAATCACATTAATTTATCTTTAAATAAATAATCACATTATTTATATCCTTAAAATATTTGGTAGATTTTACTTTACGTTTTAAGAGTAACATAATGTTTATAAATCCTGTCTATTTATTTTAGACAACAGAGACTAAATAATCATTTATTTTCTATGTACTCGTTAATAGGCTGCGAATCTTTATGCATTTATTATTTTATTATTTATAAATTTTATAAATTAAAGATGTCCATATATGATTTTTCCTCTATTAAAATCATTAAGGGGATTATTTTGCATAGAGATCCACAGTCTACTCATTAATAACTTTACTAAGTGACTAATTTTGTAGTCACTTATCATTAATACCATATAGAAGTTGCTTTAAAGATTCTTCATTTATAGTTTGTAAAGTATTTGTTACATTATCGTGACCATTAAAACTCTCTTCCATTCTTGTATTGTCTACATTCGCTTTGTGCATTGTATTTCTAAAGGTACTGTAAGGTTTTAAACCATCTTCTTTTTGTGCCGGCGACGATAGTCTCAAATGTTCCATTTCAGCTGTGGGAGAAGATAATCCATTTTCCAGTGGAGATATTATCATCGAGAATAAATCATTCGTATCCTCTTGAAGCGGTTTCTCAGTTTCTGTATACATCTTTGTAGATATTTCATCTGATTCCTTAAATATAGAATTATCAGGAATGTTATTCTTCCAAATGTTTCTTATCTCCTCGTTTTTATCGTTCACACCCATGCACTCATCCAATTTTTGTTCTTTTTCTTGGATTACTTGTGTATTACTAATATTTAATTCCTTCGTCAGCAGATGTTGTCCTTGAGTATTTATTATTAGGACATATTTATTTTCTTCGTCATTTATAACATTTAAAACCGGTTGATTCTCTTCTATACAACTCTTCTGAAGTTTACACGAGTTACTATTCAAATTTTGAGTATTTGATAATTGTGTTGCCTGGAGATCAATACTATTCGTTTGTTGCATGTTTCCTATCTGTTGTGCTGGACATTTATGAGTTCTCTGACTTACCTGTTAGAACAAATAGGTAGCGGAATTATAAAATATTTAATTTTTACAATTACAACATATTTCTACTTTTTCACTTGTTCATTTCCATACCGCACACATACACACACTTAACTATGGTTTAACTACTGCTTGCAATACTCCCATTTCTGCTCTGTATTCATTTTTATATCATTTATCCTAAGTTACATAACCTCCTGTGTTTGCCTCTGGTTTATTGCTCGTTTCTGACTCCTCCTGATCTACCCTCTACTTTATAGCAGTCTTCTAATGTAGTGATGAGCAACTGGCAGCTTGCAGGCCTTCGTCCACGATTTTCAATACATTGTTGTTACTTCCCAGCTATTTTTTCTAGTATTCTACAGTGTTCGCTGAACTACAGAAAACACATTCTTCGTATAACGATCAAGCATTTTCTTATTTTGCTACGAGCTTGGATCAAAAGTTAACATTCTTTAAAATCGCTGAAAATCCGTTGACTCTTTCCAGCTGTACCTGAGTCTTAAAGCAATAAAATCGTTAAAGAGGCACTAGGAAACTGTAGCGTAAATACAGACTAGAACTGGAGCTGGCTACACAACAAAGTATTTAATATTGTGTTCGTTGCAGCCCGTGGGTAAGGTTTAGTTGTAATACTACCTAAGGTAGTATTAGGTTTCCACTTTTGGCCCACTGCAGTCTGCGGGTTGCTCATCATTGTTCTAATAGATGCCTTATTGTACCTATCTGTGACATACATAACTAGACAGCGGATCTTTATGCAAACTAAAAATTTTCTAAGTACTCTACTCTACCTGCCGTTCTTATACATTTGTACCTCCAGTTATCTCACACTCTCGACTTTGTTGTATTGCACCTGAGATTGCTCGTAACGTACCTTGTATCTAAAATTTTTTCCACATATCGTACACTTGTAAGGCATAACGCCTGTGTGAATCCTTCGATGAACTAAATACGATACACGTTGTCGGAAGCACTTTCCTAAAAGAAATAAGGATTTGTCATACTTAATATTACGTGTGACTATAATTAGTGTTCTTAAAATAAACATTACACAGCAATAACATTTCGAATTGTCTTGTGTTGATATTTGTTATTAATTTCAACTTTCATGTGTAAGCTACACCTATAGCAGCGTCAACGGTCACAAAACTTTGTTATGTACACATTGTAGAAACAGAACACTCCGTGTTAAATCGTTAGTAATAACTGAAAACAAAACATGCTTTATTCCAAGACTCTGGTAGCATTTATTGAAGAAAATCTTTCTAAAAAAAGTCACATACCACAAGTTTCGCATGCAAAAGGTTTTTCCCCAGTATGAATTCTTTCATGATTATGCAAAGTAGATAGCTCTTTAAATGACCTGCCACAAGTTGCGCACGTATGTGGTTTATCATCTTTGTGATATAATCTGTGTTTGTGGTACGATTGCTGGAAAGTGAATGTCTTGTTACATATATTACATTTATAAGGCATTTCTCCCGAGTGCAATCTTTTGTGCTTTTTTAAAAAATATTTTGTTGTGAACATTTTACTGCATACATCGCATTCCCATTGCTTTGCTTCGTGAGTTTTTAAATGCTGTATTACATGTTGCTCCTAAAACAATAAGCATATTTTTACTCTCAAAAATTATGTAAAATAATTGTCGTACCTTTTTAAATATTTTTCCGCATGTCGGACAATTGTATTTATTCTCATTAAATATGAGTTCCACTTGTCCACCTTTAGCTAACGAACCTAAAAATATTTCTGGTTAATATACAACAAATCCGATATGTATATAATATCAACAATGTACCTAAATTATATCCCATATGCGCTACTCTCATATGAACCATTAAACTACCACGCATTTTAAATATTTTAGAACACAAATGGCACGAATAACTTTTAAGAAAATTTTCAGGAATGACATTCAAATCTTTCTCATTGATCATGTGCACTAACTGTTTGTGTAAAAGTAAAATGTTGTAGTCAGGAAAGTGAAAGCCACATATATTACAACGTTCGATCTTTTCCTTTGTAGGTGACGGTTTAATTTGTTTTAGTTCGGACAATATTTGTCCATTCTCCAAAATTTGAGACTGGTTTTCGTTACATGTAATTAACGAATTGTCTTGTTCATTTTTTTCATCGTTATACTTTTCCACCACAGTATTAGTACAAATTGTTGTAACACTTGTTACTGGATATTTATTCACTGATGTTATTTGCTCATTGTAGTTTTGTTTAGTGCTGCAGGTTTCTTTAATTTCTGTTCTTATATTCTCATTTATAGAACTTTGTTCCTCGCAATGATGATTCCCAGTCCATTGCTTGAAATTTTGTATATCTTCTCTTTGAGCATGATCTTGAACAGCGTTCGCATGTTCAATATTGTTTGTAACATAATTCTGTGTGGCATAATTTATTCCCATCGTTTCTTGTATTATTTCTTTGTTCACTTTTGGCATTATTTTATCATTCTCGTGTGTTTTGTGAATCGCATTTATTCCTTCACTTTTGCAAATCGAATTTGGTAGAAATACAACTTGAGATGTATTATTTACAGGCAAACTTTGTTCTTGCATAGAAACTCTTGAATTCAAAATTGGAATTTCATTTTCTGTAGTTTGTACATTTTTAGAGGATTTTAAATCTGCAGTTTGTGCCTTGCATACATTCCAATCGTGAAAACTTATATTTTGTAAATTATGTACAGTTCCTGAATTGTTATTGTTCAGAAAAACATTTGTATGTTTCAAAGGTTCCACTGTATTGTTGCTATGTAAATTGATAGTGTGACTAAACAAATGAATTGTCAGTTTATCGATACCAAGCAATATTTCATTACATACTGGGCATGAGAGAGGTCGAGTTGCTACACTTATTAATCCTGTTCGCAGTGCATCCAATGTTAAGAATCCTGGTTGAGAGCATAAAGGACACGCTAATAGTCGTGCACACATATTTTTTGCTAATTCCTTGATTACAGAATTTTTAACACAAACTATTTACTATTTGTCAGAATAAGACTTTATTATGCTTCATTCTTGCTAGATGTTGCAATTTAAAATTATTTTGTGATCATCGAAAATAACAATGGCTCTTTCTCATTTTGTGTCAATAAAAGTAAAGTGATTCTAAAGACTAGGTAGTAACTATCGATTCAAGTTTACAAGGCATGAGATTAAACTGATCAATTTAAATTTAACATTGTCATCTATATTGTTATTAGGGTTATGCTTGAACTTGACCTATTAGCACCGATCAAAATCAAAGAACAAACTTCTGCACGACATGTCAATTAATAAGTGGTAATCCTTGACGATGAAAAATATTTCTGTTTTGTGATGCACAAAGTAGAAAACAGTTTCACATCTCTGAAAGTCTAATTATAGAATGACCATTTCAGATATTTATCCGGGATTCCTTTGATTCTATGTGGAGTGTAGGTGACGATCTTGAAGCTATATTTAGACAAGAAGCGGGATGTTCAAGTGGACAATTTAAGGGCAAGCAAAAATATAATTTATTAAATAAAAGGAGTCTTATATTCGTTAACATATAAAAATAAAAAAGTTACAAAATCCGTTACATGTATTTTAATATATCGGACATTTGTATGGTGCTCCATTTTTACAGCAATATTCTCTTCCAGCAGACAAGTTCGTATTAATCCACTCACGTTTACAGTTTTTAATAAATAAATGAGCCTGTTATAGAAGTACATTTAATTATTTTTTATTCTAAAAATAACGTATCTATATATTATACTTACTCTCTCTTTATGGCAGTCACGTTCTAGTGAACCGCACAATATTGTAGAACTATTCGGAAGGTACTTAATAATCTGTAAAGAGATGTAATCATTTGCACAACAAAATAAAGAATAAATATGTTTCTATAAGTTTACTTACAGTGTCTAAACATTTATTTGTGCATTGTCTATTTCCTCCTGGAGTACAGGGAAATATTCCAGGTTGATCGTGGATGAGAGCAGGATTTCCATCAGGCTGATTTTTACTACCCTTTTTAAATTGACCGCTTAAGAAAATTCCACAAACACAACCAAAAGGAGATTCAGTAGTTTTCATTTCAAGAGTGTTATTTAAAACATTTGATTTTTTTTTATCATTTGCCAGTGTAGATCCAAGGCAAACTACCAGTAATATATGTGTGTAATACATTTTTTGTTTCTAAGAAAATATTTGTTCACAGTGCTGAACTTTTTATTTTATTTTTATGTTAATCCAGCAGAATAAAGCACTTGCGAATACTAAATGAAAGTTAACCATCGACTGCAGTTGATATTAAAGGTACATGTTTCATTGTGTCAGCAATTAAAATGGGTCAAATCTCATGCATAATAAGCAATATTTTGTGAGTGTCTTGCAATCATTCTTTACACAATATAATTAGTTCTTTATTTATAAACAGACGTACAATCTGGAAACGTGAATAAATAGAACAAAGATCGTTTTTTTTTAATAACAATGACCATGATCATATTAGTACAAATTGTTGTAACACTTGTTAGTAGATATTTATTCACCGATGTTATTTCTTCATTGTAAAACTAATTCTGATGTACATTATTTACTAGAAGCATATATACATATCAAATAGAGTTTAGATTTCATCTCAATTAAAAATTAATGAATGATATTCACAAACAGTAATCGTGACAACTAATTAAACATTTTAGTGAATTAATGTCCAACTCTATTTTTGTCTACTTAAAAGTTACACAGAGGAAACGAGTCATAGGATTAAAGCGAAAAGAAAATTAATCGAAAATGTTGTATGTATGTACAATGACCGTGATCGTAATACAGTGTACTAACGTTTCATGAATTTTTTATGAGTTTTGCATCTCCTTTTAAAACTATCTTCTCTCCATTTGCAATACAAACATACTCGCATTTAATGATCTTCCTCCTAGAAAGTATCTGCACTTTTATTTCTACTTTATCTTCTGCGTAACAAGGGTTTGGGTATGCGAGATTTTGTTGTACTACTATTGTTCCTGGGCCTGGTATTTTTGTACCGAGTACACCCGATACTAAGCCGTTAAGAAAGGCACCGTGTACGAGATTATTCGCAGAGCCAGAATGTACCGTATTGTAATCATCAGTTAATTTTGAGAAATTTAGTATATCATCGTTTGTAATCGTTCTGAAAACTGATATTTCATTCGCAGTTTTCATATCTCTCAAACCTTTCGTTGAGTTGACTAAATCGTTAGCCCCTGTACAATATCTTTTTAAAAACGCTAAAACTGTCTTTGTCAGCTTCATTTTCAGATTGCTACAATTTCTATTATGTGTACAATGAAAAATATATTTCATGTATCTTTAGGTTCGATTATTGTTTTTGAATGATCGTTCAAAAACACAATTGCCAAGTTTTTCACACGATTACTTTGATGATTCGAGGATAATTCAGATATATTGTCAATTATATCTCTGGTTATTTGATCTTTTGCTTCGGGTGTATTTAAATATATTAAACAAGCAATTATTGATAGCAAGATATCTTCGTCTTGCGAAGAAAGAAGGGATGTTAATAATTGAATGCCTCGATTACGCAATATATACAACTTATTTATTGGATCTAGAAAATAACTTTCTATTAATCATTTACCATTATCAGTATTAGTTTTATAAATAAACAAATACTTACCAACACACAAATTACAAATACCTCCTGTTGCGAAACGTACTAACTTTACATTGTCTTCTGATAAGGCATAAAGGAATAAATCAATTATTTGAAGTTGTCTTATATATCCATAGTTAATAGGATCATAAGCAAAATTCGCAAGATTTGCCAATACTTGTTCTTTAGCTTCTGTAAAACCAATAATATTAATTGTGATCATGAATCGTCGTATAACCTAGCTTTATACACACTTCACCTTTAGATTTAGTCGATTTATATTCCGTAGCTAAGAGTTTCAAAAATTCATAACGACCAATAGCATTTTTTCCAGTACGTTTTATAAGTCGTTCCTTAGTAGTAAACATTAGAAATTTTGTACTAAATAGGATATATAAAATATTTCACCTTGACCGTTCCTATTCAGCATACACGAATACTTTTAATCTAAAATATATGAGTTGTAGTATTGTTACGATATAATAAAGAAACGGCGTAAATTGGAGACTTTTTAAAAATTTTAGCTCGTGTTTTAGCCGATGTCTGAAAGATATAATTCATGTTCTTCAAAGAAATAAATGCATCGAAACAATTTTTTTTTTCAAAATAAAAATGCTATAAAGAAAATCATGCATTATACGAAAAGGATAAACAAAAATGCGTAAGTAATCCAGAGGTGGGTAAAAAAAATAGTATTTGAAATAGTAAATAATTCTATTTATTTTAAAATAGTCAGATTTGATTTACACGTTCTCTACATTAGAAAAAATTAGTAAGTACCATTTTTATTTCATAATGTAACAAAAAATCGTCTGCATCCAAATTTGAATAAATGTTCGGTGACTTATATAGACGAGAGTGTACCATCAAATATTGCGAACCTTGGAGACTTCATTTATGTACTATCAAGTTTGAAATCTCGATTTTATCATTTATTCGATTTTTCTGAACATGCGAGCGATTATATATATACGTGCCACTGTTAGCCACCCAAAATAGAAATTACGATGAATTCAGAAACGCTTAAACGACTGAAAACATATACTTCTATCAATGCTTTGAAACAAATGGCAAATCCAGATTCAAAGTCACTGTCTCTATATTATATCACAATAAAGAATAGGCGCAGAGCCAGAAATTGAGCTAATCCTGCCTTGGGCGGGATCTGCTTCAATCTGCCTGTGGCAGGCGTGGTTGTCAGGGATACTTTCATTTTCACAAAACAGAGAAGTAGATGACTTTTTCCTTTTTGGAAAAAAAACCAAATGATAGTAGTCATACAAACATGGCAGAATTAGAATTATATTTCAATATTCGAGAGATAGTGATACACAAATTGAAAGTATTACAAAATACAAATATATGAAAACATAATTTTTAAAATACAACACAGCTATTCCGTCTTCTACCCCAGTTGAGAGACTTTTTAGCTTTGCTGGACTGATTCTGTTTCCTCGAAGGAGCACCCCTAACATGTTTGCATCTGTAGATGCAAATTTGGAATGTTGCACTTTGTTATTGTATGCGAATAGCTGCAGTCAAACAAAAAATAAAACGAAAATTTAAGTACCATTTCTTCGAATTATTGCTAAAATAAGAAATATTAAATCGCCCATAAAGTAATGCGGTCTCTCAGAGTATTAATAACGACACAAAAAGTAAAATATTTCATTTCGTGTTTCGGATTATTAAAATAAAAATATTTCATTTTCGAAATTGCATATCGTCTTTAACTTTTAATTACTCGCATATAGTATTTACATAAAATATGTGCTAGTATTTACAATGAGTGCTGACCTAATGTCGTCATAAATGGTCATAAATAACCAAAACTTGTTGCTTTTTCCTCTCCTCCTCTTCCCCTCCCACTATCCCATTCCACCACCATGAGCACGGTGCGCATACTCCAACATCCCCCACTAAGTCCGCAGACTAGGAAGGATAGTCACGTGACAAAACTAGCAAGGAACTAGAATCTAACTAGATTTTGGGTCGAAACATGGATTTGTGGGCCGCGGGTTTTTGTCTTTATTTGAGCAGATTTTGAGCTGGGTGAGAGCTCATTCTGAAGAGGAAGATTAAATACAGCACGCTTTGTTCATGATTTAACGAGATTATGTTTATATCTAATAATATGAGTGTCCAAAGTAGAGCAAAAATCTGTAATGTATTTTTCTGTCTCTAAAAGACTTTTTTGACTAATATGATGGGGCACAGCGGTCTGCGCTAAACCTTCCTCTATCAAATGAACCTTTGTGCAGCTCAAAATATGCTCGTATAAGAATAAAAATCTGGTTCCCGCAAGCCCATGTTTCGACCCAAAATCTAGTCAGATTCTAATTCTTTGCATAATTTCCTATAGTTCCCTGCAGTCACCGACTTCCCTCTTAATCTGGTCATCAGAGAGGGGGTAAACTGTATTCCCCTCGATTTCCTCGATCTGGCGACACTGACTATGACGTGATGAAATATGGTTGAAGGTAGAACTTGATCTTGAAGTCTGGGGGTCATTAATGACTACGGAATATCGATGCAACGTGCCCAAACGGCCTTCAAATAGTATGTCATTAATGGCCTTCTTAGCAAAAAGTTGCTGATCAGGTTTCAATTGCTTATAATCCAATGCCCAAGCTTTAGCCAGAATATCTGCATCACCATTGCTTGATCGCAATTGGTCGCAGGTGAGAGAAAGAAGTTCATTTCCTTCAACTTGCACTATTTTAGTTTTCCTGACAATTTTTCGTTGTGGAGTATCATCTGATACAGCTTGCCTTTTACGAGATGGAGTGTCTTCCTAGAAAATGAATACTATACATTACAATTACAATATATTGAAAATAACTGAACAAACAAAACATTTTTGTTACAGATTCCTCACGACACACATGGCTGGAAACAAATATCTTTAGAGTTTTTGCGAAAGTGGAATTTTCATCATTTATCATCATTTGTTTCGTTTCACACGTGCGTGATCTCTTATTACATTAACGTATTTTAAATTTTGTAACCTACTAGACCAGGCATGTGAAACATGTGACCCATCGACAAGTAGTTTGTGGCCCTACCAAAAACTTTGGAACTGATGATGAGACAATTTGTCTGTTTTACATTCCAAATTCACCCTTTTGCAAGTGAATTTTACCTTTCTGTAAATCAATTTTACCCTTTTGCAAATTAATTTTACCCTTCTGCAAATCAATTTCACCCTTTTGCAAATCAAATTCGACCTTTTGTGAATCAATTCCACCCATTAAGAATATTTAAAATTAATTATGTATTTATTTCGATTAAATTATATATTTATTTAGACACACATGAACAGTGTCATTACTCTGCGAGGGAAGACTGAATACTCAATACGTTTCAATAAATGTGTAGTTTCATTTCTAAAATTTATTCATCAGAAAATGGCTACAATGAATATATATATATCTACACACAGGTTTTGTACATTACAAAGTTAACGAATTGGTAATTACTTTTAAATAAGTATTTAATGTACATCTTTGCAATAAATAAAATTTTGAATTTCTTAACAAAATTGATTTACAGAAGGGTAAATTTGGAGTGCAAAACCTGTACAATTGGAATTAATCGAAATGCAGTGTGATTCCATATTGGAATAAAAATATATGGATGTTGCAATTCCACATTTTTATAATTATTTATCTGTTGACTGATTTCCCGATACATTATGTGCAATTAGGTGTATTTCAGATATATTCGGAGCAGTGGTAGCACATATATGAGCAAGCGAATCACTATATTCAACGTTAAAAAATAATAAAACTGTGAAAAGGTCAAGATGAACAGTACAATCAATTTCAAAAATAATTGCAGTTCAACAAATACAACCAAATTTTGAAAATTTCGTTATTGAAAAACATTCCCAAGTTTCTTCGAAACAAAAATAAAATAGTTTTATTCAAATAAAGTAAAATTGAAAAAAAAAACAACTTTTGTACGTATGTTATTTTGTATGTGTTTCAGCAACGTTAATAAAAAAAATGTGTTTCCTTTTTATTTCGAGTCTGCTTTTTTCTATTACGCCTGTCGAATTAATTTATAATACTTAATGAAGCCCTTGGTGGTAAAAGAGTTTGACATACCTGTACTAGACCTATTGTATGTTCTAATAATACAAAAATAATAAAAATGTACCCACTTGTGGGGATGTTGTTTCATTATTGTCACTATTCTCATCTTTAGAATTATTGTAGTTTAAAGTGAAAGTTTCTGCAACAGCTGTTTCTTGGTCTCTTAAAAAATCAATGTCGTTGAAGTACCATAGTGTGGGCACATAGATCTCATCAGTTCCAGACTGACTAGAGTCTTTAATTTTTTTCAGCTCCCTTCGGTAGTTAGTCCGTAAAGCATTTATTTTCTTTTTTACAACCTCCCTATTCGCTTCCGGTAGAATACTTTTAAGTTTTTCTACCAGAACATTGTAGCCCTTAGTTTTCAAATTACGGTTTTTGTAGGGGTCACTTTTTACTTTCCACAGTGCTGGTAATTCGCGATACGCTTCAATAAATTCCAACCAAAACTGCTTGTTTTCAGTAATAGGCATTGTTGCGCAACATGATTGATGGTGAACAATGGTGAATAGGCCCCTTTAGGGCTAATAAGAAGTCAATTTATCCGGATATGACGTTTGCATGAAAACTCGCTCTGTTTTCACGTCGGGTTATACATCTCTATCTATATAGATGTAGATCATACACTCAATGATGGAAATGAAATTGTCACGGAATTAATCTTATTGGCAGATAAACTATATCTCGTTTGATGTTTTGTTAACGAAACCAATCGGTGCCTTGGTACACTTCGTATCGAGCGTAGTGTGCGCTTGAAGCACATATTTGAACGTACCGTTTCTCTGTCGAAATTCTTATGCGAGTGGGAACGATTGGTCGGTGTGGAAGTCATAGTTAACACGTAGCCGGCGTTTGACGTGTCTTAGCCTCCTAGCCTAGGCTTAGCAATTTGGTAATTTGTTGCTGGCTGCTTGATTTGCAACGTGCCGGATGGAAACAAACGTAAATATGTTTCTGGCGAATATTTGGTAAAAGCTGACGGAAATATTTCTCATTACGTTCGTAAATTTCAAGAAAATATGTTGCCAAATAGATCGTCCACGACAAATACCAGAAAAGATATGTTCCCCGATAAGAAAGCCACATCGAAGCAAATGAAAACCTCTACGTTATCGAATGCCGCAGTACTTAGTTCCCTCATTACATTCACTGTTTTGCTGCTAGCATGGATCTCAGGATTCGCCTCTCGGCTTTTCGCAGTAATACGTTTCGAAAGTATCATACACGAATTCGATCCTTGGTATGTATATCATCTCATATTTTATCATAATTTCATTCAACGTTCCTCGATTTATCTTTCACTACGAGGTCGTTGTAATATCATTGTTATTATTTTAATAAAACAGTTGCAATTTAACACGTTCCGTGCCATACACACCACTGGAAAAATGGAAAAATTTTCCATTCATTTATTTAATACGCTAAAAGCATGTATTTTATAAATAGCTTAAGACTGTGGAATATGTTTCCACCAAAAGAATGAGGCGTTAACAAAGCACGTAAGTTTGTTTGTAAGTTGAGCAAAAACGGTTTGGCATGGAACATGTTAAATCGTATCACAATACATAGCGTAATATTAATCTGTATAGTTGTACGATCCTTGGTATGTATATTACTACATCAAGCTTTACATATTTTACCATAATCTCATTCAATGTTCCTCGTTTTATTTTTCACTACGAGAACGTTGGAATATCATTGTTGTTTTAATAAGACAGTTGTAATTTAACATGTTCCGTGCCACATGTGCCGGGTTCCATGGAAATCACCAACACAGGTTTCACCGACTCCAGATTTGATCAACAATGACTTTAATCGACAACAGTATTATTCGATATTAACATCGTTTGACAACAATGTTAGTCGACTACATCTAATTTTTCTTATACGGTAAGACCAGCGTTAAACGTGGTTGTCTTAACATAAATAATTGGGATAAGTGAAACAGAACAGAGAATAAGAAAATGTTTTATTTGTTTTATTTTGTAACATTTATTGTCAAATACTTTTTTACTACAATAATTATAGACTTATTTATTACTAATATCGATTTTTATTCATAAAATATTCATGAAAATAAAAAAAAAGTTCTTGTAAAGTTATGCTTATGATGAGGAAGGTTTGCTGTTCGCCTGCATCTAATCATCTGATCACCTGCATTTTAGTTTCCAACGAAATGCTTTTTCTTGTCGCTTTACTTTCGTTTTCTTTGCAATCACCTATTGTAAAAACTAAAAATTGCTGTATTTATCACAATAAAATGAAATATTATGTTTTCTTTATACACACAATAACGTTGATGACCGATCATAAATCAACTGTGACGCAGCAAACATACGTTTATTTTCTAATGATATCAAACAATATCGTGCACGATTTCAGGGAATATCCATACCGCGTTCGATTTTGGAGAATCCCAATACTACCGTGTAGTACTGAAACAGCGTTGAGCAGAGCAGCATTAAGCAGGGTCTTATAATATAGTGTAATAATTATATTTTTATACAGAAGTAAAAGTGTCAGTGCAGAATAGTTAAAGGAAAAAATGTCAGCACTATATTACTAAAGATGTTACTACTGGATAATACTATCGTTGACTAAAATCGTTGTTGGCTAAACTCATTGACGATCAAAGTTGTTGTTGATTAAAGACGTTGTTGATCAAAGTTGTTGTCGGTCTAATTTGGAGTCGGTGAAAACTGTGTCAGTGATTTTCATGGGACCCCATGTACCACAGTTAATTCGCTAAAAACGTATATTTTATAGCAAGTTTAATACTGTAGAATATGTTTCCACTGAAAGAGGCATTATAAAAATGCAGTATAGAACAAAGCCCAGAAGTCTGTTTGTAAGTTGAGCAAAAACAGTTTGGTACGGAACGTGTTAAATCATATCGTACTACATAGTGTAATGATTAATCTGTATAGTTATAAAACATTTTTGTTAATCTAGGTTTAACTACAGAGCAACAGCGTATATGGTGCAACATGGATTTTATAATTTCTTGAACTGGTTCGATGAGAGAGCATGGTACCCGCTGGGTCGTATTGTCGGCGGAACCGTCTACCCTGGATTAATGATTACTTCTGGATCGATCCATTATCTATTGCATTCTTTAAATATTCCGGTGCATATACGAGACATTTGTGTATTCCTAGCTCCAATTTTTAGTGGCCTTACTGCCATTTCTACGTACTTATTGACGAAAGAAATATGGAGCGCTGGGGCTGGTTTATTCGCGGCGTGCTTCATTGCAATTGTACCCGGTTACATTTCCAGATCTGTAGCTGGAAGCTACGACAATGAAGGCATAGCTATTTTCGCTTTGCAAATTACATATTATCTGTGGGTTAAGTCAGTTAAAACTGGTTCAATTTTCTGGGCTTCAATGACTGCTCTGTCCTACTTTTATATGGTATCCGCATGGGGTGGCTATGTTTTTATTATTAATTTAATTCCATTCCATGTTTTCGCACTATTAGTTATGAACCGATTCAGTAGTCGTCTATTCACTAGTTACACTACATTTTATGTACTGGGACTTCTGTTAAGTATGCAAATACCATTCGTCGGTTTTCAACCTATAAGAACATCAGAGCATATGGCTGCAGGGGGTGTATTTGGTTTATTAATATTCGTAGCAACTCTCAGGTACATTTGATTGGTTCTATAACAGTAACACGAGAAATGTGTACTATATTAACATTTTTCTCCGATCATTATAGATATTTGAGAACTGTACTTACTAAATCTGAAATGAAGTACTTTGGAGGAATAGTTGCGGTGACGGCTGGTCTTCTTCTTGTGATTCTGGTCTGTTTAACTTATGCTGGTATCGTTGCACCCTGGAGCGGAAGATTTTATTCATTGTGGGATACTGGCTATGCAAAAATACACATTCCAATAATAGCATCTGTATCTGAACATCAACCTACAACATGGTTTAGCTTCCTCTTTGATTTGCATATTCTTGTTACCACATTCCCTGTTGGGCTTTGGTACTGCATTAAGCATATTAACGATGAACGTGTTTTTGGTAAGTTTTTATGATACAATACTTTTGTAAGTGGCGTTTCTAGTATTGGTGTCACCCGTTCTCCCTCAATATACACTAGACTGCAGATCTTTATGCAAAATAAATATTGTCTACATCGATTGCAAGAAATAGAAACTAATTTGAACGTTGTTTCTTCCCTTAATGATTTTAATAGAGAAGAAATCATACATTGACATCTTCAATTTTTTAAATTTTCCAACAATTTTGAATATCATCTACTCAAGTTTGCTATAAATGCATAAAGATCTGTAGTGTTATTACAAATAAAGGAGATATTTAGGTGGCTACGTTTAGGCGGACCCTAATACCCACCCTGTATAAAATGCTTGGTCATTAAAAAGCATGGATTTGAGAGAGTTCATGGGAAATATTATTCATTGTTAAAACTTACGTTTTATGCATTTTATTTAGTGCATATTTTATATGTATACTTTTACAACAATATTGGTAGTGTGAAGCGAACATTATAAGTTTCATTTAATTAGGATGATGTAAAGAAATCTGCGAGTTTCTTTTACGTCCAATTTGAGTAACGTTTACGTGCTGCACGGTCTTGTAGATGCTTTACCATCATGAATTCAGTCGCTTTTGAGTTATAGATTCAGGATAATTAATTAATTAGCGGATTAAAGAAAACTGCGATTATGTTTGACAATCCGGATTAACGGAGTTCTACTCTATATATACATATACTGAGTACCTTTACTGCTTATTGTGTTATATTCAAGTATATTAGGTATTAGATATAGTAAAACATACAAAATTCTATCGAATGAGATGCATGGTTTCTTACGAGATCCTTATAGCAATTTAAAATCAAATTTTGGTTCATTAATCATCACTAGACAGCAGATTTTATGCATTTTTGGGAAAAATGAATAGGTGTAATTTAAAAGAGTAAATTCATTGGAGGAATTAGTAAATACTCTCATATTATTTTAAACCTATTGATCATATTAATTAATTAAATTTTTATCTTGCATAAAGATCCGCTGTCTATTCGTCACGAACTTAAATACAGAAACAGTAGGTAAATAAAAGAAACAACACTTACAAAATACAACAATATATATAATTAGTGTTATATGAATCAATAAATTAGGATCCACATAGAGAGCACTTATCTCAAGTTTCTCAACTAACAAGAAATTATCATTCTGATAAGGGCATACTGTTTTGAAATTGAAAGAAATGTAACTTTTTACGTTTGAGAAAATTAAGTGTTACCCAATGCGGGCCACACTCTTGTAGTGACGCCACTGCTTTTGTCACACATAAACTAATTTCAATACTAATCATTCTTTCTTTTACAGTTGTTTTATATGCTATAAGCGCCGTATACTTTGCTGGAGTGATGGTGAGGCTTATGCTCACTTTGACACCCATTGTATGCATGCTGGCTGGTGTAGCATTCAGCGATCTTCTTGAATTATTCTTTAAAGAGGAAGATAGCGAAAGAAATGATCGAAGCAGCAATGCAAGCGAAGAAGAAAGCGAGGAAGAAAGAGAGAGAAGCCCTGGTAGAGCATTGTACGACAAGGCTGGTAAACTTCGTAGAATGAAACATGAACGACCCAGAGGAAATGGTGATGGATTAGGTATTAATCTACGAAATGGAGTTGTCTTTGGCGCATTTATATTGATGATGATGTTTACGTTACATTGTACTTGGGTTACAAATAATGCATATTCGAGTCCTTCAATTGTTTTGGCAACGTACAGCAATGATGGTGGAAGAGCCATATTAGATGATTTCAGAGAAGCTTACTACTGGTTGGCACAAAATACACCTATTGATGCCAGAGTTATGAGTTGGTGGGATTATGGTTATCAAATTGCTGGAATGGCTAATAGGTACTGACAAAATAACAAAAGAATATTGTTATTACTAGACTGCGGATTTTATGCTTTTATCACAAAAATCTGTCGATGTAATTTAAAACAGTACAAACATTAAGGCAATTTAAGAACGCCCGTATGTTATTCTCGATTTATTAAAATTGTTGGAAATAGAAAGAAAGTTTTATATGGCTTCTGTGTCTTGCAATTGATGAATGCATTTTTATTTTGCATAAAGATCCGCAGTTTAGTTATTACGTATACAGTAATCTTGCGATCTAAGCGCGACGGAGCTTTGCGATCTAAGTCAGTTCGCACGAGGGGCCAAGAAGCTCGGACTGTCTCGGTCGCCGAGCAGTGTAAACATGCCGCGTAACCCGCTACCGAGTCAGATATATCGGTGTGAACCACTACTAATCCAATTACAGAACTTCTTTATTTTTCATTATTTTTTTGTAAGACTTTCACCAACTTATTTGTGGCACTTTTCTGATTACAATGACACTAAACACGATATAATTTCAACTGTATTTAATGGTTTAACCCTTAGCACTCGAATGGTGACTCCGAGGCGCCACTAAAAGTTGCTGTACTATTATTCAAAATATTGTTTACATTTTTAAATATGTCGGTAATTTAAATCGGATTTGAAAAACATAGGGAATAAAACTATTCTAGGTCGGAAAACATGTTTAATTTTCAAGTTCAAATAGCTCCGAGTGCAAAGGGTTAATTGATGGTGTGGAGTAACTTTAGGATATAGAAGAGGATAGCGAGTGAAAAAGATAGAGAAACAGCGACCACGACGGTCGGTAAAAATTCAAAACTTATTGTATTGTTCAAAATCCCAATGCGATGCTAACTTTTTAATTTTCAATTTTCTTCTTATTTGTATATGATCAATTATAAATAGACAGCGGGAATTACGCTTCACATGTACAGTAAATATGGGTCAAATTGTGTCTTGTTTGGTGTCATTTTAATCAGAAAAATGTCGCAAATATATTGGTAAAAGTTTCATTATTGCAGTAGGCGCGGCCACAAAGAACTAATATCTCTTCACGATCTCTGTCACAGCAGAGAACCGAGAATCGGCTTAGATTGCGGGATTACTGTATCCTTGCAGAACATGCTGTAACAGTAACATTCCCTTTTATGTCGTTTTAGAACTACACTTGTGGACAATAATACTTGGAATAATTCTCATATAGCTCTGGTCGGAAAAGCAATGAGCTCAAATGAAAGTGCTGCCTATGAAATTATGACCTCTCTAGATGTAGATTATGTATTAGTTATTTTTGGAGGAATGATTGGATATTCTGGTGATGATGTCAATAAGTTCCTTTGGATGGTACGAATTGCTGAAGGTGAATACCCGCAGGATATTCGGGAAAGTGATTATTTCACTGAGAAAGGAGAGTTTCGTGTAAATTCTGAGGGTTCGCCAACCCTTCTGAATTCATTAATGTATAAGTTATGTTATTATCGATTCGGAGAAGTTAAGATCGATTATCGGTCTCCTTATGGATATGATCGTACACGTAATGCAGAAATAGGGTATAAGAATTTCCAATTAACGTATTTGGAAGAAGCTTATACCACTGAACACTGGCTTGTTAGGATTTACAGGTAATAGTATGACGATAACATTCAGATTTATACAGGGTGTTCAGCAACATAATGGTCGTCATGATGTTTTAGAGTATTTTACATACTTCTAGTAGTGTAATAAAATTGCGAAAATATTACTTTTTTCCGTAAAACATTGTGGTCATCTTCGTTATTTATATGAAGCTATGTCGAGACGAATTTGTTGAATATACGATACCGTTATCGTGTATCATTTAATTCGTCTCCTAAAATACTACATGGAAATAGTGATACGGTATCATTTTAAAAAGTGAAGATATAACCTCTATTTTTTATGGAAAAATCGAAATTTTGCTTTCTTTATTTTTGCAGTTTCTTGGCAAACTGAATACTGATGATTTTTTATTCGAAGCACTTTCTTATTATACTGGCAGAAGTGCCTGCAAAATCGGGACGTTCATTACACTAAGAACACCCCGTATATTATCAATAGATTGCGGATCTTTGTGCATTTAAATACACGTGCATTAATGCATCCTCATTTTAATTTGTCTAATTTTTAGAACATTGATATTAATTTATGTATCGAAATTATGGTTTCACAAATTATATACCATGTTTTGCTTTCGAAAGTTAATAACTGTATCTTAAAAATTAATATGAATTTAAATGTGGATACGTTATTACACGTGTATTTAACTTTTAATTACTCGCATACTATAGTACTTTCAATCTCAAAACTTGAAATTCACTGTTTCGTGCATAAACAATGGTGTCGACTACACTAACAAATATTTAGATTGCTTGAAAGTAGTTATTTTGTTGAATAAAAATTTATTTATGTCGGAGTCGTATAATGTTCCGTGTAACCAATTATGTAGAAAGTGGGGTGCGAGTAACTGAAGGTTAAATAAATTAAATTTTCAAAAAATGCTAGAATATAAAAGTCAATAGAATTTAGTACAATTTCTATTTATTTTGGATTTCACTAAAAATCGGATTTTATTTGATTCCACTTATTCGAAATTTGTTTATAAAAATTGAAGATTGCATAAACATCCGCAGTCTAATTATATCAATTATGTGCACGCTTATCAAAGTATAATTTTCAGGGTGAAAAAACCGAACGAGTTTAATAGACCTAGTATTCCAGTATCTAAGCGAGTTATTGCACGTAACACCAATTCATACATCAGCAAAAAGGTGAGTTCCTTAGTTCCTATGATGTAAAGCAAAGATAGAGCATAAGATTTTATGTTTCGGAATGTGAATCGTATCGTTTTACATTTTATGCAATAAAACATTGCGTGACCTTGAAACGTAGTTGAAGTTGTGTGGGGTTGGATATTAATGTTTCAGACACCACGCCGCAAGAAAGGTTACATAAAAGGCCGGCCAACTATTATTAAAGGACAGAAACTTCAACGAAGAACTACGTAACAAACATTTATTATCTAATTCATAACAGTTTTCAAATACAACTTTTGTAATAAAAAAAAAGAATTACCGTCCCTTGGATCTACCACAAACTATACCTCAAACTAAGAATTTGTTATCATTACAAATCGAATCGATCGAAAAAATAGAATTAAAAAGAAAATTTCCAACATTTAAAACAATTGGAATGATTGTTTTTTGTAAACATTAATATAAGAAAAAAGGGATCATACCTTTCATTTTTTCTCACCAAAACGATACTTATTTGTTGTTGAATTTTCAGGATTTTTAAATATTAGCTATTGTATAATTACCTTGCATATCGTTTGTAAAAAAATAAGCATAATTTCTCTATATCACAATACATGACACATTTAATTTGATAACGAATTATAATCTATTCACATTATTTATGACCTTAGCCAATTGTATCTTTGTCTATGCATCTCAAAATTTCTGTGTACTTAACAATTTTTTGCAGCTTCATTTACTTCTGTGTCAATCGTTGTCGCCATAAATGCTTTACAAGTACTTACATGCAATTATTAAAAAGGATACATGATAAAACTTTAGTTAATATTCATGTAACACGTAATAAGCTTCAAGTAAAATTTCCCAGTCTAAGTGAAAAGGAACATTTATTAAATATTTAGCTAGCGAGGTCAAAGGGATTGAAAATGTGTTATGCATACACAGTTTATTGTACGGTACCTTGTTGAACATTTACAATAAGAGTCTTGTCATTTAAAAACAAAATATACTTGTGGAAGTATATTATTCAAATGTTTACTTTTATTTTCTGTATAAAGAACTTGAGAATGTAAAAAGCAAATTGATGTAATAGAAATATCTTTTTAAATGTATATTCTTTTCTTGTCTTACGACATTTAATCGTTTATTGTTTATTTAGTTTTCTTGAAAAATAATATATTTTATTTTATATGTTTATTTTGATTGTATATGTATACATTTATAGTATTGATTCTACGAAGTACGTTTTTTACTATTGATGTGTATATTACGCGACACACAGTTACTAATTTTAATGGATGTATGTGTTCATACAATTACAGAATTATAGCTGAAGCAATGTTAAGTGCACAAAGTAGTTGTGTACATAGTCATTGTGTATATTTAAATATAAAAAGAATAAGAGAAAAATATAATTGAATGAACGTTGTACGATTTATTGTTAAATACGTTATTGTACCTTTTGTATAAAATTGAGAAAACGATAATCGTGTGAGTAACATATATATATATATTAAACATTACAATTTTCGACACAATATAATGTAAGTCACAATATATTTAATATGTAACATATGGTAAGTATATTGAATGTGTAATATTATATACAGAATACACTTTTTGGTATATAATATATTTATTATTCTTTCTTTCCAATTATCCTAATCATGCAATAAAACATGATATACTGTTACATAAATACTAAATTACATTAATATGTAATATACAAACTATATTAATATTGAACTACAATTAATTTTAACAATGATAATAATTAACATTATGCTGAACAAATGAAATATGAACAGCAACAGGTGGTCTTCGACAATATACTTCGACGCGAATAGGTTATAGTCTTTTAAATGTCAAAATCAGCTGATTGGTGGTAACAATCTTTCAAGGTTACTAGACTACAGTAATTCAAATTTCGTTCATATTATAATACGAACAAAAAATTTTAATAATTAATTGGTTGAATAATAACATATATATAAAGTAATTTTTAAAATAATAATAGAAAGAATAAAAATTGTGTAGGGTTGTAAAACATAAAAGTTATCTGCAGTTTTAGATAATTATTGCATGTTAAATTGTATTACTTTAGATAATACCAAAAATAATTTGTACATAATTTATTTTATAATTTGTTATAAATTATCTTCTTTATTCGATATGTCACTATGTGCTATATTTATTATTATTGTTGGTAATGGTATGTTATTTTATGTGTACAGCTGTGTTATATTTACGAACAAAAAACGTTTATCAATAATGAACATTAGATAAACTGTTTTTGCTATAAATCTATTATTTGCTATAATTGTGTAAAAAACTAGATTAAAGTTATTATTTATAATATTATTTTTATACTAATTGTAATCATTACGTATATACAGAGAGGATATACGTATATATATACTTATCATATAGATATATATAAAACTATAGTTTATATATATATATATATAATATATATATATAATATATATATTATACTAGTTCTTATTATAATAGCAAACAATAAAAATTATGTACGCTCTATACCCGTTAATTTTCTGAAATAATACGATACATGTCTCTCTATATATCATGTAAAATTGTCTAATTTCTTACATAAAAGAATTATGAAATTATATAAAATGTATATAGTTGTGAATACAATGCAACATCGTGAACTTCTGCCATATATGAACGATTTAACATGAACATTAGAAACATGAAATGAAATAATATGTGCTTATAATGTTTCCGATCGCATTTTTAGTATTTTATAACGAAGAAACCAAGAACAAAGTGAATGAGATTCGCGACATACGTAAAACAACTAAAGGTTATGTCAAAATGAATGTCGAGGATCAATCTAATCGTTAACGGGAATAATGTCTGAAATCGTAGTAAAATTTCGTTTAATATAATATCATATGAAATTGGTCGATGTTTAGAATGGAGGCGAAATGTTTGTATATCGAATTCAAAGTGTTAATACAGTGAATTCAAAGATTTTTCGCATCCGAAACTGTTCGTGTGTGCAGTGTCCGCCATTTTGCTTCCCTTACATCTGACATGTCTTTCTAATGTTATTATCGATGAATGCTGGAATTTGTGCGTGAATCTTCAATCTTGTTGGAGTGTATCTTCCAAGAAAAGGGTCGGATTGCACCTGATTGGACAACAACCTCCATTACTATTGGAAGTAATCTGCATTGTCCCAACCTCGGTTAAACTAAACGAAACATTGGGGTACATAAAGAAAACTTCGCGAGCGTATTTATTGAAAGTTTACCCTTGTTAACGGGTAGAAATATGCGAGAAGACTCGTCCAACGAGTTTTCATGACTGTATTATTCAAACTTGATTACAGTATTTTGCACAGTGTCTTATTGTCTATATAAGGAGTGAACATAACCAAAAAGTGTTGATAGTCAGCATCGTGTACTGATGTCAACACTGAGATAAAACGCATATTATAATATGGCTTCGACTTGTCAAGGATTGATAGAAGTCCTAGAGTTAATGTTCAACGCTTCTGTGTTTCGTACAACATGCATAGAATATGTCTGATGTGAATTGCTATGCGAGGCAAGGATTGTTTTTACCCTGATCTAGCCATGGACTAAGTTTACGCTTATTGCTTGAACCAGGAGACCTTTAGTAACTATCTCATACACAATATATTATGTATAGGAAGTATATGAATATAGAAACATCAAGTGATACATAGCTTTAATCCGTACAGATATTATTAATTGTTAAAAGTATTATTTCAACTTTTTAGAGCATAGAATAAATTTTATCGTCCAACATTCAAAAATATCTTTTTCTTTTTTCTTTTTTGTAAGACGCAGCGTTGAACGATTTGACACTAGATGAAAGCATAGCAAATTTTAATCTTTGTATCGAAACGAGAGTCCATGACAAAACCAAGTTTTTCTTTTTTGTATATATACGCGCGTACGTGTAAATAAAAGAAATAGCCGAGTGCACGTTATATCGATATTTTCGCATATTATAGAAATAAGTGCACGCAACTATTTTAGAATTTATTATATACTTTGTACAAAGATTCTTTTATCAGTTACATCGCTTGAACGCGTGTATAATAAGTATCAATGTTTCCGATTCGAATACAAAACTACCGAGCTGTGATATAATACAATAAAAATAATTTTTTATTTTTTTATTCTCAGTATTATGAATTCGAAAAATAGTACTATCTCTGGACTTGGATCTTGGCACATGGCGTGAACTAAGTTTTATCTAGATAGGAAGAAAGTTGATTGGGAGGGTTTGAGAATGCAGGTGGAACAGGAGTTGAGCGAAGCGGTAATCAATGAAGGTCCCTATATTCGAAAACTCAAACATGGACAATAAACTGAAGTTTTCGGATCGCTTAAAGGCTTTACTGAAAACGGAGGCTCGTCAGGATGTCGATCCTTATATTTTCAGTGAACCGGAACCGTTTACAACAACTGGGAGAAATGTTACGATAATTTCACCCAAGACTCCAAAAGTAATGCAAAGTTGTAAAAATCTTGCATCGAAAGGGAAATGTATGAAACAGAGAATAAGAATAACACCCGTAGCCGACGGAGAGTACAAAACTATACAAGATCGTACTGTAGAATTAGACATCGAGAGTAGTGTTGGTGGTGGTGGTGGCAGCGGTAGCGGTGACGGTGAAAATATAGATTATAAATTTGCTAAAGCGATTCAACAGAAGCAGCGTCATATTGACAACCTACAAAGATTAAAATCTAGAAGACAAAGTCGGGACCATACCCTATTGTATTATCCTAAAGCTGGGGATGAGATATCGGATAGTGATTCTAGTGGAGACGAAATGACAGTCTATCAACGCTATTGGTTTTCCGGTGAAACCAGTACGTCGTTAAATCGTTCTGCGCGTCTTTCTCAACTGCGTTCTCAGCTAAGACGACGATTGATTCAGTTGCATAGAAGTGGGACTGATTCTGAGAATCTGTTGCGTGATAAAACTAGGTGTTTACTAGAAGCTGCTTACAAAGATCCTGCATCTACCGCTAGAGTTTTGAGCGACTCTCCAAGTACGAGCAAAGTGGTGGACGGGCCGCTATTAGCCGGTGGACTCTGTGGAGCCGAAGGATGTCAACAGATATCTTTGCCCTGCACTCGTTATTGTTCTCGTCACATTATGCTAAATGGAGATCAACTCTTATTTGAACATTGCACTGCCAAGTTTAGTGATAATACACAGTGTTGTATTCCTGTGTTCGATGTTGCACACGAATTACCTTTATGCCCGGAACATGCAAGGAAAAGAGATAACTACCATCGTAAAGCCCAAGAGTCTAAACCAAAGAAAGCTCGCAAGAAACCATCCTCTCCGACAATTCCTAGGCCTAAACCAAAATCCAGGCCGAAGAAACGAAAACGGCCTCCGACGACCAAACTCGACACCAAAAGTTCCAGTTTGGTGCACGAAGAGAACCAGTACTTGAGTCAAATTAACTCTAGTGAGAATCAAACAAACACTTTGAACAATTTGAACTCGATAGCTCAAGGAAGTTCGCATTCTTCTAACTTAAATCTAGGATTAGGACTCGGTCTCGGAGGTGGACTTAAAGTAGACTTGGCAGATCACGAAGTATTTCCATCTTTGGATCCTGCAGAGCATGACTTCGGCAATGTGCTCAACAACTTACCTGCTGACGCTTTTAATGATTTGTTCATTGGTAATTAGAGTTTCGATAAGTAGTTGTCAATGGCTTGATTATAAATGATAATGTAACAATTCTTATCGTGTTTATAGAAAGTAGAAACGGAGAGTATGAACCGTCAAGAGAAGAAGAAGAAGAATTGGAACGGGCACTGGAGGCGGTAGATAAGGATGTACGAAATTTGGAAAGAATGGGGCAAACACATGGACTTTTAGAGCCAGCTTTGTTGGCACAACTTATGTCAGATATTGCTTCGTAGCGTCGTCTATTTTAATAATATAATTCTTTGAAAATGAGTTCGCGTGTGTTCCTTATACTATAGAGAGAAATACTGTTTGTGTCTGTGCCGCTATATGTAAGATTGTGTTATTGACTTTCATTACGTAGTTATATAAATTCGACATAATGACAGGGATTGACATGCAGAAACTAAAAAAAGATAGTAAAGTTATTAATTTAGTATAAACATTTATTAAATACATCAATACCACAACTACATTAATACGCAATGCATAGCATGTTTCCTAATATGTTCTGAAAATTCCATTTTTCTTATTTTCTAACAAATAATCACGGTTTCATTCAATTTATTGGGCTATCTTCTTTTAATTCTGAAATTAATGACAATTTAAAGGAATATATTAGTCTTGCAAAGTCATTATTATATTATAACATACTTGAATTTTTCAGGGTACATACATTCATCTTTATTTATTATTTTATTATTTGATTCTGATATTAAGTAGGTGTACAAGTTAAGTATATAAGTTTATCTAAACTTATATGATTTGCATTGATAATATGATAATTCTTACTTATTTTATTTTGGAATACCCTGGCACATTTGCAAGACATTGGTAAATATTTTCAAAACATTCGAATATAAACAAATTAGTGGATGTTCATATGTTGCACATTAACATTCGATTTATAGTATCTTTACGATCGATAATCATTATAAATGTAATTTTTATTTTCAAGTGTCAGTAACAATTGTTTTCAAATCTGAGAAACCTTCAGTTGATACAAAAGTTGATACGAACATTTATTTATAATCTCAGCCAAGAATTAAGTACAAGTACGCTATATTTGATGCATGTTTTGAGAAAACTGTGACTTAGTTTATCGTTTGAACAAATGTTAAAACTGTTTCGATAAGTTGCGTTTCATTGAGAAATTGTATGCATAAAATACAGTTGCACGGGCACATGACTGAATTTAAGAAACTACATGTACATATAAATAGTCATTCATTTTCTCATCATCTATCTGCTGTAATAATCTCTGCAAATAATCGCAAATAATCTTACTGACATACGCATAATCATCATCACCATCTCATAATTTTTCTTCATTTTGTATTATAATCATGTAGGTAAATGTTCAGTGATAGGTAGCTGTAATATACAATTAAAAAAACCTTAAATTAATAAGAAGTGCCGAAATAGTTTCATTTTTTGATATTTTTAGTAACTGTAACACATTTAAAACTCTTGCAGCCTATGAGAAAAGATGACACGCTGTGCATTATTTTAGTATCTGAAATTCTAGTAAGTAACAATAAGATTTAAGAACAAAAATTGATGAGGCACAGATTCTGAGAGTAAAACTAGATTGCTCTTTGTCGATCGTATGGACGACTTACTGCCATTTGACATTTAAAATATTGCGATATAGCTATAGTGTTGATACTAGTGTTGTCTGTGTAAACGTAACGCTGCAAAATGTACACAATATATTTCAAATTATCATAATTTTAATACATATCGTAATGGAGATCAAATAAAAGATACATTGAATCACTTTGTAGAGTATAAAATAAGTAACGGATAAAGAAGTAAAAGAAGAAATGCATTTCACATGTAACACCAAGATATTGTACAGATTCGTGTGAGATCTAGTTTTTATTGTCAAAGTCTCTGTGCCAAATGCAACAAGCGACGAGGTACTTTTAACTTTTGTACCTCATTATACATGCGTGTCACTTATTCAATGATAAATAGGTCGCAATGAAGTATACGTTGAATAATGAATGTTTTAGCTAAATGTAAACCATTGCAAATGAACAGTAAATTTGCCACCTTGTAAATGAAAAACAAAAAACAATATAATTTACAATTTAACCCATATTGGGATTAAATGAATGTACACATATATTGTTATTATATACATATAATGGTAATAAGTAGACATAGTGATTATTTATAAAAAAAACAACAATGCAGAATTTAATCGTCAAATGAAAATGCATTGCTTCAAATGTACCTATATGTGTATCTCCTTGTAAAATATCAGCATTAGTACTCATTATTAGGCATTACCAATTATAATAAGCATATTTTTTACATTGTCTTACTGTACTCAGTTTATCCACCCAAATCACGAGTCCTTCAAAGTGTTGCTTCTCTCTTGGATGCATGTGTCTATATTTAACAATATATCGTAAAATTGAAAAATTCTTATCAGTATTCTATTCTGTTTATACTCATATATTTTTTTATAATAAAAATTATGGGTAACGTTACAGGATTCATCATAATTTACTTTATCCCAAATACTACAGTAGTATATTTTTTTAAGGGGGTAGACTCGTTTCCAGGATTGCAAGGGTGCGGGATGCGTCTTCTCATTTCTCGATAATACAAAGATGGTGTTTTTCAGTAGTCAAAAGCGCCAGATAAAACATCAATCTAGGTCGTAATCGCCCTCAAAAATTCTATTTTTACGTTTACAAGACGTAATTTGCATTATTCGGCAGCATGTAGCTGTCGCAGCTTTATGAAAATATAGCTACCCAAGGTATAGGTTGGGAAATGATGATCCACTTTTGTTTAAATCATTAGTACATTGCGAGTTTAATCGATGTTTACAATAAAGAATATATTTTTGAAAGTATAAGTACACGTGAAATTTTAATATTAAGATAAAATAAAACCATAATCATAGATTTTTCACAAAAAGAAATGAAATATATACATACCCAGTAAACACGCGTGCTCGATTCTGGGCAGGTCGCTGCGCGCGCCTAAGTAGTGCATGTTGCCGGCCGCTCGGTCCTGGATTCTGCCCGTTTCCAGAATTGCGGGATTCGCGGTCTCATTTCTTGATAATACAAATAATACGGAGCTTTTCAGTAGTCAAACATGCGAGATAAAAGATCGATCTAGGGCGCTATCTCCCTCAAAGGTCTTATTTTTTCGTTTACGAGGCGTAATTTGCATTATTTGGCAGCATGTATATAGTTATGAAATGCAATAAGATGAATAATGAAAATTACGCCTCGTAGACGAAAAAATAGGACTTTTGAGGGAAATAGCGCCCTAGATCGATCTTTTATCTAGCGTTTTTGACTACTGAAAAATCCCATTTTTGTATTATCGAGAAATGAGAACGCGAATCCCGCATCCTTGCAATCTTGGATAAAGGAGTCTAACCCTTAAGAGGGCAGCACGGTCGCACTAGTATGGCGAATGCCGTTATACAGAATAAAGGACAGGTCGCACTAATTATATATATATTATATATACATGCTGCTGAATAATGCAAATTACGACTCGTAAACGAAAAAATAGGACTTTTGAGGGAGATAGCGCCCTAGATCGTTCACAAACCCAATTTGAAACAGAACTGAAGTTATTGTTACATTAACTTTTTTAGAAAAATTTATTTGTCAACGTTTATTGTATTTTCTGAAAATAAGCGTTTATAATTCGGATTGTATATTTAATCGTATAAATGCTAACATAAATGTCTTTTGGAATAATAGAATACTTAGAGTGATAAGTTTTAGACTCTTAATTCATATGTGTCGTACATTCTTGATTAGTACTACTTCAAATATATATATTTATGATTGTTATTGAGTCAGTTTGTGATACACTTGCGAAGTGATCATACATCGTATGACTTAGCAGTTGTATTTTTTTTGTGTTTCATTAAATTATTTACATTATTCAGGTATTTAACGAACTTAAGGTAGTATTGGTCAATAAATGGTCAGACATATATAGCGAACGATATAATTTTCTGCATATTTGGTAAGTATAATGCATAATTATGGATAGATTATGTCCGTTCCATTTTATTTAACATGAAATTTAAACAACTGAATAAGAGATTTTTTTATCTCGTTTTTGTGCAATAATTTATGCTGTTGCTGTAGAATATGTGTCAACGTTTTTCATTTGATGACGTTTAATTTCTCTCATGTACCATTTCTTTCTTGCTTCTTTACGATTGGCTTCGTACCCTTCCGTTAAAATAACACCTGTCTTCATTGGGAAATCAGAAATTACTTTAAATTCAGTTTGAACTGATGGAAGTTTCTGTCTTTCTATAGTTCTTTCCTGCAATTTAAAAAACAAATATAGAACATCGATATTTTACAATATGTATAGATTAAGAAGGCTGAGAGCTCTCAGTCTTCTAGAAGGTCTTTGGGCTGAGAGAAGAATAGACATTTCAATTGACTGATATTTCAAAGTAGGGATTATAGAAACATATCTAAGGATTAGAAAAATGCTTGATTTAAGTATTTTGTTATGTTAAGGGAAAAGCTATAAGTAGACTGTGGATGTTTATGCAATTTTTAATTTTTACAGGCAAATTTCTAGCAAGTGGGAACAAATAGAATCTTATTTTCAGAGGTAGTAGCCTTTATAGACTTGAAATAAATCGTATTCAATTTCGTGGAATTTTATGTTCTAGCATATTTTGAAAATTTTTAGAAATCATGTTGCACTCTATAGCTTCTTACTAGATTGTGTATCTTTAAAATCTTTATGCATTTATATGGCTTCCGAAAATTTTCAAAAAATGCCAGAATATATCCTTCAACAGAATTTAGACAAATTTTGATATATTTCAGATCTACAAAGGCTACTACCACTGAAAATAATAATTTATTTGGTTCCCCCTTCTTAAAAATCGTCTCGAAAAATTGCAAATTGCATAAACTTCCGCAGTGTACTTATCACTCTGATTGTTCCGAACATTTTAAGTTTCTAATAATGGTCCCAAGCAGCTCAAAGATGAAGCAATGTATCAACCAACCACCAACATTGTATGCTTTTTCATTACCTAAAAAAAGGTCTTAAATTGGCTGAAAATTTAAAGAACCTACCAAATCTGATGTGATATCCTTTAAACTTTTTGTTGCTTCGTACGTTCCTTTATCAGATATTTGAATTTCAGAAGTTTCTTCTTCTTCGAGTGGTATCAACATTAAATCATAATTGTCTCTGTTGTCTCCTAAAATCCCTATTTTAATATCTAATTCGTATAATTTATCTTCTCTAGTTAACAAAGCATTTTGTAAATATAGAATTCGTTTGTCAGTAACGTCGCCTCCCATACCTGTTCAATGAAATATATTTAAAGATGAGTCCGATACACCTGGGAAAACATTTCAGTAATGCTCTATGAGATTTTGAAAAAACGATTACTTCCCATAAAGTGTACTTACATTATACAATGTGCTTATTTAAAGATGCTTAGCGTAAAGAAACAAAGCTGAACGTTGGAAAACAACATACCTAAAGACAGAAGGCGAAAATCACAATTTGAGTATGTTAGTTCTTCTATTACCGGAGAGTTTCTTAATAACTTCCGCTTTTCTTGTATGATAATCCCTCCTTGTAAAACTGCAGTATCATCCTCTAACATATTTGGAACAAGATGACTAGGAGTCCGTCTCATAGCCATGTTGTATGCTTCGCTTCTAAATAATCTGTGTAATTCTATTTCTGACATAAATATTTTTATTCTATTAAAATGTTTGATGAATAAATAGATTTTATTAAAATCTTTTTTGCTAGATCAACTTACCAATCAAGTTAAAATATTTACGTTGTAAAGCTATCCAGATTACACGCTGCGTCATACCAATTAATACTTCGAACATTCTCAAATCTTTTTCTCCCTGGGATTGAGTTAACGACGTCCCCTTCTTTCCGCTACTCATATGGTGATACTGTATACTGTCTTGACAACCTATTATTAAATCAGCGTATTCTCTACCTACAATGCAACGGAGATTTTGTATATCTTTTGCGTATCTAGATCTATAGCCTCGAGCTAAAGGATTCGGCGCTTTCTTCATAGTAGCTGCACGTTCTTCCATTAGTTCTTCCCATATCATTGCATAGTAATCGAAATAAATGATCGAAGCTCTTAAGAATCGATCCACGATGGGCAAATGAAAGAAATTGATAAACTGTGGACTAACAGGAGTTGCTAATAAAAATAGTACAAGATCTTTTATATCTTGTAAAATAATAACATTCGGTTCGGTCGGTGATATTTTCCTTAAGAAATGTCTTCTAAACTTTATCTAAAATAGAAGAAATATTTTATTGCTACTCTTCTGCTTACTTATTTCTTTTTATTGTTTACCTTCTCACGTTGATTTAGACTTTCACGAAAATTTAAAATTAAATATGCATGTGGACAATAAACGTCTGAATGCGGAACAAGATCGGATGGTCCTTTATGCCTTTTAATTTGTTCATCCTCTTTTTGTTGCACACTTATATGGAAATATGAAAAAGGATTTAATGGAATATTGACTTAATTGAATTTCTGAATAGATACAAATTTTAAGGTAAAATCTTAATTATTTATTACTCTACTAGCATTAGTGCATCAGAAATTTCATCCCATGCAAAATGTTTATCGTCCATATTGAAATATTGCAGCAGTGGAACATTATACAGAATATTTACGTATAAATCATTGAAAATTATCGAAAAGATCAGGTTAACCAAATCGAGTAAATAGTCCTAAAAGGTAGTTTGTTATATATAGATTTCATTTATTAATTGCCCATTGTACGTGTTTACAATAGACATTTAATAAGCGGCTGCACTAGGGGCGAGCTTAAAATAATACGGGTGTATAATTTTTCAAGTGAAAAATCTTTTTACATATAGATTCATTCTTTGTAATATTTTACATGATAATATATGAAATATAATACTAAAAGAATTAATAATTCTTTAGCAAAATTTCTTTCGACTACGGCTTTGGTTTTTTCTATATGTTTATATAGTGGGGTTTAAAATTTTGTTTATGCTCCTTCATAAAATTTTTATATATTCTTCAAACGTTAATATCGAATTTTGGGCCTTTCAATACATCAATTTATTTTGTGTCATACCTAACACGAACAATTTATCATTAAAATTCTTATTATTTACGTAGCAATAAACAACAAGTATAGGATTATTTTTTTCAAGGCAATAACACTCTCAAAATGCTAATTACTTTCAACTCAAAAGGCTGCGGCTTCCACCTTTTTATAATGTTTATGTAGTTCGATGGGGTTTAACATTTTCTATATATTATTTTAATATATCTGCGATTTTCACCCAGTGTGCAAATTGATGTATTATAAATACAAAATATAAAAATTGTTATACCTCACACGAACAGTTTATCATTAAAATTCTTATTATTTACCTAGGTGTATGATCTACACATTGAGATTGTTTTTTCTAATGTAATAATACTCTCAAGACACTAATTACTTTCAAGTCAAATTTTATTTACAGTAGCATACTTATTGTTCAACATCGCTTTGGTTTTTATATAAACGGTGCTTCGGAAGAGAATCTAAAACTGGTTGATCTTCTGGGAAAACCGCTATATTATCCAATTCCCATATATGTGCACCACGTGAAACTTTCTCTATTGGATTAGCAGTCCAATGATCAACTTTACATCTAACTATTACATCCTCTTGTCTGTTAATTTTAACAGTGACATAAAATTCTTTATTTTCAATGGACAAGTCTGGTCCAGATATTTCTTTCTCCGACATGGTTATTGCTTCTTCAGGAACGATAATGCCACTTTTACGAAAACTTGTTCTGATATGCCATTTTTCTATTGTCCACGGTGTATGCATTGACATCTGTACTCGTAAGTAGAATTGAGATAGTATATTTTTTGTTCTTGTAAGAACCCCCAAACCTTTTAGATTCGTCCTCTTATTCGACAGATTAACCAAATACTTCTGAATATTTTCAGGAGTTGCGTATACAGCTAATTTTGGCAGTAACAGGTTCTCGTAAGCTTTGTCGGATACCATCGAAATTTGTTGTCCTTTCACACCTACACCTTCTACATTCTCTAATAAAATTAAGTTAACATTCGATTTTTTTTTGAAATCTGTATTTTCTATAAGATCATAAATAAAATACTTATTTTTTAGCAGTGGTGGTTTTTGATTTTTCTTATGCAACGGTACTGGATATCGTCTTTTTAGAATGAACGTATTCTACAAAAGAGAGAAAGGCGATTATTAAAGCTATATGTAAAAGAGTCGGTCATTGAAATTATTTTATATTTTGCATTAATGTTTATATATCGATTGTGGATTTTCATGTAAACATTCATTTTCGGAATGATAGAAAATCGTTTATATCTTCATGCATTTCACATACTTGTGTACACTAACAATGTATAAAATCACATTATTTAAGTAGTACTATTTGAATAAAAATAGAACGTTACCCGAGTTTGTTGTGCTAATACATCAAATTGATTAGACAATAGTGTTGTTGATTGCGTTTTTAAATGATTTATAAACATTTTTGTGTAAGGTAACATTTTTATTCATTTATACGATATATACCAATATATACAGAATGTTATTTATACATGTATGAACTGTAAATGCAGCAGATTGAAGTTAGCTGCAATATTTTACATACAGTAATGCCCTATGCATAAATCCCTAGTAAGGATTCCCTAGTAGTAGTGATTTATCACCGTAGACGATATACATTATAGACTCGGCATATGTAAGGGCTTAGACTATATATTCTTATAGTCCCGGCATAGATATAGGCACCGACTAGGAATAAGGACAGACCTATCATCCAATGTATTCTTGCGGCCCACTTTTGTAGGGTCACGTAACCCATTACCATTTTCATTTCACCTATTTGCATGTAAATAAAGCGATCCAGCACGCAAAACGATTCAAAACAATAATAGACTTATTCATTTATTTATGGCACGAAGATTCTGGCATAAACTCGTCTAAATCGCGTGAAATGAAAATGGTAATGGGGTTACGTGGCCCTCGAAAAGTGGGCCGCAAAAACTCATTTGATGATAGGTCTATCCTTATACCTCGTTTGTGGAACCACCGACGAGAATAAGGGGGAACGCCACTCACGTGACATAACTACAAAGGAACTAGAATCTAACTAGATTTTGGGTCGAAACATGGGTTTGCGGGAATAGATTGTTTGTCCTTATTTGAGCGAATTATGGGCTGGGTGAGGGCTCATTCTAAAGAGGAAGGTTATATGCACATCGCTGGACCGATTATTTAACGAGATTATGTTTATATCTAATAATGTAAGTGTCCGAAGTAGAGCAAAAATCGAGAAAAATACTCGCAGATTCCAATGTATTTTTCTGTCTCTAAAAGATTTTTTGAATGCCATAATGCGGTCCAGCGCTGTGCAAAGCCCAAAATTCGCTCAAATAAGGACAAATAATTTATTCCCGCAAACCCATTTTAAATGGGAACTAGAATATACTCTCTGGCCGTGCCCATTATAATGCTGCCCCCTACTTTAGTGCTTATCCTGGATCAGCTCGTACTCGTAGATCATCTTTAGCCTGGATCAGATCCTACATCATCTTTAGCCTGGATCAGAACCTACATCATCTTTGGCCTTGATCAGAACGAAAAGTTTATTTGTTTTATATAAAATAACTAACTAACAATAAGATATACAGGGTGGGCCTCGCAATTGTGTCAGGTCATAACTCCGTTATTAATGAATTTACGAAAAAATATCAAAAGAGAAACAATTGCATAATTTCTTTAAGACATATGAAGGTCAACACTTTTATACTCAGATTTTGATACTCTATCGATCTATGGTATAAAAAAGGACATTCTAATTAAAAAAATCAAGGTAACCTTGAAGTCTCCTCTATGACTCCACCCGCGCAGAAAATGTTTGTGTCACAATATGCCCCCTTCTATACCGTGTAAGTTTTGTATACAACATTGTTTTATATTATTAGAAATAATGGCAATATTTAAAGTGGTCATAGTTATTGCCCCACCCTGTATAGGGTGTCTCAAAATTCCTTCAACATCCGGAAATGGAAGGTTCCTGAGATCATTTGAAGCGACATTTTTCTTTGCAAAAATGGCGTCCGCGGCTTTGTTTAGGCGTTATTAACGAAAAGAGATTGGTCCGTGTCTTTCGTTAATAACGCCGTAAGGGTGCGTGGGAGCGAACATATACCACCATCGGCATAAAGGTGAACTAAGAAACAAAGATAGAGAGGGAGATATGTTTCTCGCAGGAGAGACAAAGACAGAGAATATGAATCAGCTTGTTTTTTTCGATGAGCCTACTACAGATGCATTTAGCGAAGAAGCAACATTTTTTTATGCACTTTGTGTTGAAATATTCTCTGAATTATTGCGGGGTATCGTACAGAGCACTTTTTTGCAATTTGGCTCTTGAAACTTTATAAACAATAATAGTGTACGTTTTTATAGGAGACATTTTTTTCTGTACACTTTTTCCAAACGCTCTTTGTGTTGACATATTCTCTGTATTATTTGGGGGGAGTGTACTCTTTTGGAAAAAGTGTACAAACGTAACTAACGTAAAACGTTAAACGTAAGTGTAAAAACGTACACTATTATTGTTATTGGAAAATGTTGCTTTCAATGATCTCAGGAAGGAATTTTGAGACACACTGTATATCAATGGCGTGAGCACTCTCGTATCTGGTACAGTGCTGTCAGATCGAGAAAATCGAGGGGAATGCAAGTACCCCATCTCTGATGACCAGACACGTTGCGCGACTGCACAATAAGTCTACAGTCTTAGTAGGGGGCGCTGGAATGTGCATATTGCACTGATATAGTGTATATATATATATCAGTGGCTCATGGTAGGGGAAGAGGAAAAGGAGGAGAGGAATGCAATTATGCATTCTTGTCAGACCAGTCTGGTCTAGTCAAGTCTAGTTGAGTCTAGTGCAGTAGTGCAGTCTGTGCCCGTCATCCACGTTTCTGGCATCACTGGTGCACTGGTGCCAGTGCAGTGCATTGAATCAGTTAGCTGTGGGAATTCGAAACTAATACTTTGATCGGTTTTCTGGTGTCTCTTCATTTTGAATCAACGAGAAAATGCATCGAATTGCTAGTGTTGTCGCTCAGAAACCTAAAAATTGTATGAAGATTATTGATTCGAATCTGAGGTGAGTCATTTCGATATGAAAAATTTCACATTTTGAAGTTCATCGAAAATACAATCTGTTGCAGTGTATTTAATTGTTAACGATACCTGTACGTGTACACGATTGTTGACCGATACTTGTTCAAACTTAAAAATTATTGAATAATTTCATCAGCTCTAATGTTTCACAGATATGTGACAATTCGAATATCTGATATTTATGTTGACATCAAATCCATCGGTTAAATGGACTTTGATCCAATGATGTAGAAATAAACTTCACATTTTATTTCCTTTTACGAACTACATAAGTATATATTTTTGTTCTGCACTCCAAATTCACTCTTTTGCAAATAAATTCCAACCTTTCACAAATAAAGTATTTTTAAAGGGTTAGGACACAGTAGCAAGTAGGGAAAATGTAAGATTTTTAAACAACAGTACAGAAAAAAGTGAATGATAGATTAATATAAGATTTTGTATTTCAGTCTACTATATTATGAACTATAAAAAAATGCTTGTAATATTTAAAAAATAATTTGTTCTTATGCCTTTCGTCGTCTTATAATGAATGTAGTATAATGAAGGTACCTGTAAAATTTTAATGTAATGCCTAAGGTCAAATTTGAGAAATCGTGTACACCGTTTTGAACAACGCAACTCTGAGAAAAATGCGTTTAAAGTTTACGAATTTAAATCACTAAAAAATAAATTTCGATTTTTCAAAATATTACTGTGTCCTACCCCCTTAAGTTTTTGTAAAACGATTAAAATGTCAATTAAATGTTAAGAAATTCAACATTTTATTTATTGCAAAGATGTACATCAAATACTTATTTAAAAGTAATTACTAGACTGCAGATCTTTCCTAAAAATGTACAAGAAATACTGGAAAATAAAGTTCTATAAAATTTAGTACGATTTTTATTTATTTCAGATCTACAAACACTACTACCACCAAATTTTACCAAATTTTCCTACAAACATTGAAAATCGCATAAACATTCGCAGTCTAGGGTACAGATACCGGCTACCAGATATTTAGTGACGACTTGGAAGTTTTTACTTAATTTCAAGGCATTCTACAATTTATTTTGCATTCTTTGTGATAAAAGCGATTGATTATCAACCTTTCTTCTGCATCGCTCAATTTTTCTGGACAATTTTGATGAAAAGCAAAAGAAATATTAACGTAGTTTTAATCCAAAGTTTTGGTCCTATTTATTGGACACAAGAAATTTATGCCATAGCACAATAGAATCATTATTTTATTATCCTCTGGTATATTACAGTTTTTTAACACTTTCAGAGAATAAGGTTTTTAACTAATGTTGAAATGAAACATCAATTTTATTTTTCAAAATAAAGTAATACTAGATATTTTATGTTATTTTTAATCATTTATATAACTGGGTGGGGCACGGTAATTGGTACCTTTACCCTAGTAATTACCAATTCATTAACTTTGTAATGTATGCAAACTGTGTGTAGATATGTATTGTAATCATTGTAGCCATTTTCTGATTAATAAATTTTTAAAATCAAAGTGCATATGTATTTATTGAAGTGTATCAAGCATCGAGTTTTATGTTTCCCTCACAGTAATGACACTGTTCATGTGTCTCTAAATAAATATGTATTTGAATCTAAATAAATGAATAATTCATTTTAAATATTCTCAAGAGGATGTTCTTTTTTCCACGATTGCAAGGGTGTGGGATGTGCCTTCTCATTCCTTCAGTAGTCGAAAGCACTAGATAAAAGATCAGTCTACACCACTGTCTCCTTTGAAAGTCCTACTTTTACATTTACGAGATGTAATTTGCATCATTCAGCGGCATATAGCTATCATAAAGCTGCGCATGTAGCTATTTTCATCGTAAATGTAAAAGTAGGACTTTTGAGAGAGACAGCGATCTAGATTGATCTTTTATCTAGTATACTGGCTACTGAAAAACCCCATCTTTGCATTATTGAGGAATCAGAAGGCACATCCTGCAGCATTGCAATCCTAGAAAGGAGAATACCCCCTCAATGAGTGAAATTGATTTACAAAAGGTTTAATTTGATTTCCAAAGGGTGAAGTTGATTTGGAAAAGGGTGAAATTGATTTGCAAGAGGTTGAATTTGACTTGTGAAACCTATATAAGTTTGTATTTATATTCTTGCCAAAAAGGTGTAGAACTTACCAAATTTACTAAAATAAATTGATATGTTAATCAATTGTATACATAAACAGAAAATGAAACAACAATGACTTTCTTTAAACACGATAAACATTTTTTATCTGTTGCAAACGATACAGTCTATGATTAAATATTTAATATCAATAAATAACTAGATTCTAATCAGTGTGCGAATAAATTTGAATCAATTATTAATGAATTCTGGATCTCAAGTAATAGATTGCTATTGCTAAAGCAGAAATGTTTGCATAAATTTAAATAATTCATTAATTTTATTTCAGATGTTTAGCAGCTCAAGCAGCTGTAAAAGATGCGCCAAAAGCAAAACCAGAAAGGAGTACGTCGATGAAGGAATCGCAATCCTTTACTATGAATATTTTTCGAGGCCATTTACAACCTAGTCAAGTATTTCCGTTCCCAGAAGTATTGAACGAAGACCAACACGACACATTGAAACTTTTAATTGATCCTTTCGAAAAATTTTTTGAGGTATGACTACAAATAAACGAAATATTCTACTATTTCAGCAATTAATTAATTTATATTATGCCTTAAGGAAGTCAACGATCCGATGAAGAACGATGAAAATGCGTGTATAGATAAAAAGACCATGGATACAATGTGGGACACAGGAGCATTTTGTCTTCAGGTCCCGCAAGAATACGGAGGTTTGGGATTAAATAATACTCAGTACTGCAGATGCGTTGAAGTTTGTGGATACCATGATTTAGGCGTTGGCATTACCTTGGGAGCACATCAAAGTATCGGTTTTAAGGTGTGTGACAAGTAATGGAGCAGATTCATGCCACTCCTATGTTTTATATTAGGTTGTTGCATATGAAATGTCCGATTTTTAGCAGTGACATTAAACAAACGCAATTTTGTGTACCCAATGTATTCTATCTACAAATTTCAAGTTTCTTAATTGTATTACGGTAAAACTAAGATATTATGGTCATTCACGTTTTTTATTTACAAGATTGTTATCTTGATTTTGCAGTTCTTTTTACCATCAACGACTAGTACGTTTATTAATCACCACATTTTGACCAAAAATCACATAATGCTATCGTCAATAAGTTATTTTTCCAGACATATAAAAGGAACACACAGTCGCGTTGATTGATGTTGAAATAAACTTTATTTAAAAATAAAATTATACAATAGATATAAAACTATAAAAGTAACAGGCACATGATTGCCTTACAAGAATGACAAGAATTAATTTATTTAGACTGCGCGATTTTTATTATAATACGCGTGCTCTAATATAAAGATATTTATTAAATCATTTCTTATAAAAAAGTACCTTTATAATTTCATTAATTGTGAAATAAAAAATCTAGAACTGGTCATTTGACCGGTCGTGGTATAAGGATTGAAAATTGTAAGGATAATATCTCGTTAGCTATTAGGTTTAGAACATATGAAGGTCAACACTTTTATACTCAGAATTTGATACTCTGTTGATCTATGGTATACAAAATAGGACATTCCATTTAAAAAAAGAAAGTTGACCTTCACCTCACCTTGGAGTGTTCACCGGGAAATATAAAAGTCCTACCACATGATGCCCCCCTCGGTACTAAACAACTTTCATCTGAAACATTTTTGCGTATAATCAATATTTTTGGAGATATTTGTCTGTAACGCTTTATAATTTCCACCCTGTATAATAAACCTATAGACTGTAAAGCATTTCTTGATCGAAACGTTTTCTAAGATTTACATTCTAAAATCGGACATTTCATATGCAACAACCTAATAATTATTAAACAATATTTCATGATTTAATCTTGAAACACAGGGTATACTTCTGTTCGGTACGCCAGAGCAGAAACAGAAATATCTTCCGAAGGTCTGTAACAAAGATATGGCAGCGTTTTGTTTAACCGAACCAAGTTGTGGTTCAGACGCTAGTTCGATTCGTTCTCGAGCAGTTAAATCTGCCGATGGATCGCATTACGTATTAAATGGTAGCAAAATTTGGATATCAAACGGTGGTCTAGCAGAAATACTGACTGTATTTGCAAAAGTACCAACGAAGGACCCAAAAACAGGTAAAACAGTGGAGAAAGATACGGCATTTATTGTTGAAAGATCATTTGGTGGTGTAACAAGTGGACCACCGGAAAAGAAGATGGGTATCAAATGTAGCAATACAACTGAAATATATTTCGAAGATGTTAAAATACCAGCAGAAAATGTTCTTAGCGAAGAGGGTAAAGGTTTTAAGGTATGGTTGTCTCAATTTCAGGTTGAAACTTAATTGAACGTTGCACAACTGAAAAAATATTTAATTTGTATTTTTGAATTTAATTCCTTTTTTGTATCTAGCAATCGGAAAGATACAAATAAACTTTAAACTCCATCAATATTATTTTTACAGTATACACATTATAACATGTATAACACACAATTATGATCACAATAGAAATACAGATTGTAACTTTCAAGTTTCTCGCAGTTTCTCTAGTCTGAATCAATAATAAACAATTATATGTTGTTTTAGGTTGCAATGAACATCCTGAATAGTGGTAGATTTGGGATGGCGTCTGCCCTTTCTGGTACTATGCGTTATTGTATTAAAAAAGCAGCTGAACACGCAACGCAGCGTGTACAATTTGGACGTACAATTAACAATTATGGAACTATTCAAGAGAAATTGGGTCGCATGGCAATGTTGCATTATATAACTGAATCTCTCGCATACACAATTTGTGGAAATATGGATAGCGGGAGTCAAGACTACCATTTGGAAGCTGCAATCTCTAAAGTATAACTTATTGAATAAAATAAGTCGATTATATACATTTGCTATACTGGCAATTCTGTAGTATTTAGTATATCTTTAAAATCTTTTCGTAGTGTTTCGCATCGGAGTCTGCATGGTGGGTTTGCGACGAAGCTATTCAAATATTGGGCGGAATGGGGTATATGAGAGACACTTGCCTTGAACGTGTTATGCGAGATTTGCGTATCTTCAAAATTTTCGAAGGAACTAATGATATCCTCCGTCTCTTTGTCGCACTCACTGGAATTCAGTATGCAGGCAGTCATTTAACAGAATTACTGAGAGCCTTTAAAAATCCCACTGCTAATCTAGGATTAATTTTCGAGGAAGCAACTAAACGAGCTACACGAGCTATTGGTTTAGGATCTGCGCCTAGTCTTACGCACTTGGTTCATCCAAAATTGGAAGAAAGTGCTGCACTGTGTACTAAGGTTTGTATTAATTTTACCATTAATATATACAATTCCAAAATGGTAATTGAAGAATACAAGCTTCCAGCTTGATTTTATTGTTTTATTTTGATTATTCACCCTAATATGCATGTACATTAGGGTGGCTTTTATTTTCGACTTTTGAATTTCTTTTACGGTACCTACCAGGATTGTTCCAATTAATAAAAAAAAATCTGTGCTAAGTTTGAGCTCGATCGGATAACGAGAAAACGTAACCCAAGGCCCTTAAACATTAAAATAATTAATTAAATGCTCATAAAATCGTTTTTCTCGAATATTTTGTAAATTAAGTGTGTAGAATCATCCTATGATAGCCGCGACTTATAATTTCTTTACACCCTGTACCTATCGGTTCTAGTGGCTAGTTTGTTTTCGAAGTCATTTGGTGACCTCGATTATCAGCAATTTGAGTCAGTAACGAATAATTCATTTATAGGGTATAGAACTGTTCGGTCAAGGAATAGAAGATTGTCTCAGGAAATATGGACATGGAATCGTGGACGAACAATTTATACTTCACAGAATCGCACAAGCAGCTTTCGATACATATACTATGGCTGTTGTATTGAGCAGAGCAACAATGGCTGCTAATAAAAATCTTCCAAGCGCAGAACATGAGATTACTATGGCCCTGACATGGTGTACCGAAGTAAGAACATTTTTTGTTAAGGGGGTAGACTCGTTTCTAGAATAGCAACGGTGCGGGATCCCTTTCCTGGATAATGCAAAAATGAGTTTCTTCGATAGTCAAAAGCGCTAGACAAAAGATCAATCTAGGCCGCAGCCGCCCTCAAAAGTCCTATTTGATCTTTTGTCTAGCGCTTTCGATTACTGAAAAACTTCATCGTTTGCATTATCGAGAAATGAGAAGGCGAATCCCGCACCCTTGCAATCCTGGAAACGAGAGTCTACCTCTTTAAGTTAGAATTTTACTGTTATTTATGGTACATTCTTGTAATACTAATATAATTGTCGATTGCATTGCAGGCATCCGATCGCGTGAAACAAAATTTGAGCATAGTTTCTTCTGGCAAACAATTGGACGTGTTTGACAAATTAAGTAAAATTTCGAGGAACGTGTGCGATCACGGAGGTTGCGTTCAATCAAATCCTCTAGGTTTCTAATAACCAGAAAACTGTTGGTGCTTGAAATTATCCCTCCATAAGACTCTCTATAAGTACGATATGTAATTAGCCGATCACTAATAAGAAACTCGAAGTCGCAGTTTCTGTTTACAATACTTTTTAAAAGCAACGAGCAATGCAATTTTTAATATAACATTGGAGAAACTATATAACTTTATAATTGTACTCATAGTATATTTTTCATATTTTTACATAAGAAAATTATTATAAATAAAATTGTTATATAAATAGTACTATACACATGAAGATAGATGCTGTTTATTTTTCGTTAATCCTCACAGAATAATCAAACCAGGTTTAAGAAGAGTAGTATACATGATATTCATGTCCTTTTTCATGTAATAAATTAAATTAAGTCTAAGTTAAGAAACCGTGTTCACTTATACATTTTACTTTATCACACATTTAAAAATATCCGATAAAATCTCGCTGCGTCGTAGCCAGATCCGCGAATAAGATAAAATTTTGCTATAAAATACAAGAAAACAAATGTCATAAATATCTTTAAGTTCTAATTAATGTTAATTTTCAGTTACTTTCTTCGAATTGCAGTATACAGTGACTTCCACTAATATTCGGACACTCTTAAAAAGACGACGACATTTTTAAATATTGGACCATACGATTTGAACTTTTTTGAGGAGTTAGAACAATTAGTTTACTGCACAACGTAAAAAGAAATTTTTCCAAAAATTGCAATTGGTCGGAATTATATAGAAAATACTAAAAGTTGCATTTTGCAATATATATCGTCTCATTACACCAATAATTGTCAGCATAAATTGGAAAAGAATTAATAGTTATGGCTTTTGTAATTTTGCTCATGAAGTCCGAAATCCGTCAAAATGGCGGGTCCCGTAAACCTAGTATTAAAGATGGTAAAAATTGCAGTTTTTCTGCATTTAACACTAGGTTTACAGAGGTCTAAATATAACTATTGTACATTAATTTATAAACATAACAAGAATGTGTCTATCCAAATTTTTGGCCATTTTTCCGATAGTATATACCCCACGAATTAAATTTGGTAAATAATTTCTCAGGGAAGCATCTTTACAATCTTAATAATTGCAAATTAAGAATATTAGAACCCGTCATTTTGACGGGTCCCGTAAACCTAGTGTTAAGTATTCTTACATCTTACGTCTGTCGTTTTTCCCCGCATCAACCAATTTCGAAGGAACTTACACAATGTGTATAATTGGCACTGATCTACAAAACCTATATTTTAAATTTTCAATATAGGCCCACATAAAAAAGTTGTAAAATGCAACCTTTAGTATTTTCCATACAATTCCGACCAGTTGCAATTTTTGAAAAATTTCTTTTCACATCCTGTAGTAAACTAACTGCTCTAACTTCTGAAAAAAAGTTCAAATCGTATAGTTGAATATTAAAAAAGTTGTCGTGTTCTTGAGAGCGCCCGTATATTAATAGGAGTCACTGTACAATTGCCATAATTTAACAATATCACAACGTTACGCAAAGTAAGGACATACTTTCTGATCGTTTCACATCCGTCTATACATGGAAGCACACAGAATACTTGTATAGCCATTGTATCATTGAACTTTTACAGCATCCATAAAAGACAGTAATAACATTAAGTGTAGAATAAATTACATGCAAAAACATAGAATTGTGAAATTCGCGTTTCTTAAAGGTAAAAGTACTTCTTAAGTTTGAGATTCAAACTATTATTTCAACTCTACGAACAAACGAAACATTATAAAATAGATTCGATGTATTTATTTGAATAAAAATGAACAAACAAAAAGAAAACACTAATAATATCGACACCCCCGATTCGATTGAAAACCTTCAATTTTGTAGAAACAACTATCGTTTACTCGTGCGTCACAGTTCAAAGTTTTTCAGTGATGTATTGGCAGTGTTTTGTTCCAATTTTTAATAACAAAAAAGAAAACTACACGAACAATTTGATTCTCAAACTTGAAGCTGTCTAAAATACTTAACATGTATACTCGATATCGTTTCAAGTAAATAAAGTGAGATTGTATGAAAACTATTCTGACAAAGTATAATTTTTATTATCGAATATTCGAAACACGAAATTGGAAAGAATCGGATCTACTGTCGCTGATAGATAGATAATAACCGTGATAACTTTCCAGAAAAATAGAACATTGGATTATTTGTTTATTTTTTTTTTAGTGCTCGTTACTCCAGGTATGCAATCCTATGTTCAAAAACATACAAGTTTCAATAATACGAATTCACAATTCTTTTTTTTTCTTTTAAATATATTTATATGTTTTTTCTCTATATAATGTTACATCTTATGGTCTAATAAGCCATTACGAGAATATTGGCGAATATATATCATTGCGAATAATGAGAAAAATACAGTTGCAATCGCTTTCAGAGTGTTAATACATTAAAAGATGAGGCAAGTAAGAATTAGTTGTGTTGTTACTAATAAACGGAAGTTCTGTGTAAATTCTCATACTATACTTAGTTTGTGTATACCGTAACCCTGATGTTCCTTTTTAAGAAAATTAATTTTTTTATCAATTCAGCAATCAAGCTGTAGGCAATTTAATGAGTCGATTTATATATAGTCCTTTGGAAAGAAATTAATATAATACGTATAAGTATAATCTCGTTAACCTGCCAACAACTCGTTTTCTGAGAATCTCTTCGTTATCGTTTTACGATCCACCTACATTATTACAGACTTACTTATATAGTGACAATGGTGAAAATACAATTTCCTGTATATACATTTTATTCTTCCCCAATTCACAGAAATAATTTAATTATTACACTCTCTATCGGTAGCAGAAATTGCAGTACAAGTAAGAACATCAGCTGTATTTCAATTAATCCTTTCTGTGCATAAAATCGATCAAACCGAAACTAGCTAAAACGTTTGTAAATAATACGTTGAAATACTGATTTTGCATTTCAGTGAAATCTCGTTTTCGTTGCATGTTAGTATTTTATATGATCGCGCACAGGAGAAAACTACAAATGCAATTCATTAATAATCTGTAGTACTAATTTGACTTATAACGATGTAGTAAGAAATATACGAATATACTGAAAGCATATTTAAAAACGTTATTATACGATAGTAGCTTCTATAAAGATAAGAATTTTCAAGTACAAAGTAGTAAGTTTCGTATAAGAAAATAACGCATCCACACAGATGTTTGTAATATCAATTTTTCTAATCTGTATACCTCGGATTGATGTCTATATCGTAGGCTGTTTTTAGATTTAGTTTACAGAAAATAAATAGAATTTGTGAAACTTAATCGAACGTTGCTCAAGTGAAAAATATTTAATTTTATCTTTTTTATATCTAGCAAATTGGAAAGATACGAATAAACTTTAAACTCCATCAATATTATTTTCACAGTATACGCATTATAACATTTATAACACACAATTATGATCACAAGAGAAATACAGATTGTAACTTTCAAATCAGATTTTAGATACTCTAATGTCAAAGCATCTTTTCCATAAGACTCTACTTACAATGATTGAATATCTTTGAAAAAGTGTTGTGTACTCTAACAGATGTAGAAACCTATATGTTCGTTTCGCACAAAAAAGAAAATGCACACAAAGTCTTCCAAATACATATAAACTTTTTATAGATGTTCATCCACAAACTAATTCGTGAAATTTTGTGTTTTTGAAGAAAAGAAGAATACGTTGAATTTGACAAATTTTAAACTTATTCGTCCCATGAACAAATAATGGCTTTGCATCACTAGTTGCCACACATAGTTACAAGCTTATAGAGTTTTTTTTTTGTTTAATGATGCAGTATTACTACCTGGAGTAACTTATAAAGAGTTAGGAAAGCTAACCCTGTGCTATAGACAAGTTTTTAAGTGTTTGTCCATTCCAAGCAATCGAAATACAGTAATGTTGTAACAACTGAGTTAAAAGTTCTCGTTCATCCAACATTTCTATATGCTCGATTCGACTACGCTCGGATTGAGGCAGCGAATCGTAGACCTCTACCATGGTCCACGCATTAGAGCCTTCCCAATTATTTAGCGTAAATCTGAAAAACGATCATTGCAGGTCACTCTTCAAGTAAAGTAGATTAATATACAAGGCGAGTCTCGTAACGAGACAATGTCAAATACACTACTGTGCAAAAGAAAGAAGCACCCATTATAATTATAAGATATATAATGACAAACAATATCTTTATGTAGAAATTGTATTTTACAATGATTGATTTATTGTATTTAAAGTAGGGCTGTTACTTTTCGAAGCTTCGACTCTTCGAAGATTTGAAGGAGTCGAAGGAACAAAGGAAACTTCGAAGCCTTCAAAGTGCACGAATTCGTTTCGAAGTCTTCGGATCGAAGTTATAACTTACTCAATGTTTTAGCTGTGGTGGCGCATTTTTTCGAAACATAGGAGTATCTGTAATTGTATCAAATATAACTTGTTTAGCCGTTTTTTAAATCCTGTAATAATTTACTATGGAGGTTCGAATTTCGAAGCTTCGAAACTTTGATTCTCATCACCTTTGAAGTTTCTGAAATCGAAGCTTCGGAATCTTCGACCTTCGAAGGAAAGTAACAGCTCTAATTTAAAGTATTAGATAATCCGCAATAACACATATATTCTCAGAACTATTCAAGTAAACAGTGGAATCCTTTTTCAAAACTTACTGTGTTCTTATTTGATTTTTTACGTTTTTCTATTAATGGTTGCTTGTTTATTTTGCCTAGTAGCGTAACTCAGTGAGTTATTTGTTGTATAAAAAAATGTTTTGAACAAAACTTGCATGGTTTCCTGGAGCACATACAGTGCGCTTATCTGTTTTTTATTACTTTGCTTTTTTATCGAGATATGAGGGTCACCTTTTTTAAATGGAAGGTCTAATATTCTTACTCAAATTCGGATAAATTATGAAATTCTGCGTAAAAGGGTATTATACAAAGTGGGACTTAAAATTAATAGTTTCTGAGATATTTTTCAAACTAGTTTTATTTCAAGCGGTGTTTAAAGTCTTGTCCATTGCAGTTAATGCACTTGCATAATTGAATTATCAGCGAGCGAAGAACTTCTTCCAGCGTTTCTGTAGTTATTGCAGCGCATGCACTAATTATACTTAATAAACGAGAGAAACAAGAGTTAAACTTAAAGAAACGAGTCTACCCTCTTAAGGACTGCGTCTCCTAGACAGACGACACTCGCACGTGACTGCACACAGTCACCACAGTAAACTCACACACCGCTAGACCACGTATACGTACGCGAGGGTTGCAAGGGTCCCGGGATTTCACTCCCGATTTCTTAATAATGCAAAGACGGGATTTCTTAGTAGTCAAAATCGCTAGATGGAAGATCAATCTAGGGGGCTATTTGCCTCAAAAGTCGTACTTTTACGTTTACGACGCGTAATTCTCATTATTTGGCAGCATATCGACAGCCACGATAGGCGGCAGCACCGTCGCTTGTCCATTGCTTCTCGCGGCTTCGCGACATGCTACCGAATAATGAGAATTGACGTAAAAGTACGACTTTTGAGGCAAATAGTCCCCTAGATTGATCTTTCATCTAGCGATTTTGACTACTAAGAAACCCCGTCTTTGCATTATTAAGAAATCAGGAGTGGAATCCCGGGACTCTTGCAACCCTCGCGCAGGTATACGTGGTCTAGCGGTGTGCGAGTGTACTGTGGTGACTGTGTAGTCACGCTCGAGTGTCGTCTGTCTAGGGGACGTAGTCCTTAAAAAGGTAGAATGCTTTCGTAGCATTTTTTTCATAAACTATTATCATATCGTATTTTTCATTGTTACGAAACATCGTAATAATAAATGTAGCACCTTCCTCAATACGACTTTAACGTTTACTAACATAAAAAATAGGCATTTCGTATCGATGATTTTTACTTTCTAACCGGGAACATGTTTACAAACATTGCCTGTCGTTGCAAACAATGTCGTGTTACGAATGACCGAGCGTACTTCTTAATAGAAGATTATTCATTTGAAAATATTTCAGCAATTATTAATTTTAAGTCCCACTTTGTGCAATGCTTTTTTTACGCAGAATTTCATAACTTATCCGAATTTGAGAAAAAATATTAAACATTCCATATAGAAAAGATAGTACAAGATAAAAGAGTGGGAGAAATAGTAGACTGGCTTAGGAATATCGAGAGATAGAGGAAAAAAATAACCAAAAGTAGAGAGGGAGAGGCAATATGAGATGTAAGGCATTAGGATAGATTAGCATCGATTATAAACGGTAAGGCACAGAGTATGGCATGGGATATGGATGGATGAATGACATAAAGAAAAAACACTGTAAACCAAGACCAATTTCTTGGCGGCGAGGCCGAGATAAATAAATACTGCTACTACTAGAAGACATTCCATTTAAAAAAACTAAAGTTGATCCTCATATCTCGATAAAAAAGCAAAGTAATAAAAAACAGATTAGAGCACTGTATGTCCCTCAGGAAACTGTGCAACGTTTGTTGGAAATATTTGTTCGTACGACAAATAACTTACGAGTTATTTGAGATCGTCACGTTACGAGACTCACCCTGAATCTTTGAGTACAACAAATAGAAATGTATACCGTTTTTGTTGAGTTTCCAATGACTCGCAGTCTTCCACACCTGCTAGCAGACATCCACGACTACGTAAATTAGACAACATAACTTGCCCAAATTTATCTTTCATGTTCACTTGTTCGTAATTAACAAAAATACTATTTGGAAATTTGCTTGCGAGCCATTGTAATAGTGCAGCAGCTGCACTTGGGTCTACATACACTAAAACACACTCTGTAAGGAACATAGTCGGTAAATTAAAATTAACTTCTGCTTGTGTTAATTTATTAGTAAAATGAGATATGTGCCGCAGATCAGTTCCCATCACGTGATAATTGGCGGCGTGTAGATCTGTTGTTGAAAACCTAATTTCTCCATCTGCAAAAAGAAATAAATTTAATTAATAATAATAGTTGATCGTTTACGAAAATGAAAATACAACATTTTAGAGGAGAATCGTAACCTTCTGTATTCAACATATCTATCAACTGTTTGTGCTTCTTGATGTGATAGCATTTCCTAGCAGTGATGCTTGGAAAATCGAGCTCTATAAAATTCGACGGACATTTCCCTGTTTCTTTAAGTCTCCAATAAAGCGTATCGAAACCAGCACCCAAGTTTATGATTTGGCTTTTCTCACCGGACAACTGTACCAGTGAAATGAATTAATTATTTCTATAAATATCATGTATTGGGTTGGCAAGAAAGTAATTTCAGTATTTTAAGGTGAAATAGAAAACCAAATTTCTTTATTTAAGCGATGAACTTTAATTAATAAAATATTTTCTTGTTCATTCTATTTGGCAAAAGATCATCAAACAAAAGGGTAAATATCTTATTCATTAAAGTTCATTGCTTAAATAAAAAATTTGGGCTCTATTTCACCTTAAAATACCGAAATTACTTTTTTGTCAACCCAATATTTAAATTGCTCAAACGTATATTTCTACGACCTATTTGATTATTAACCTTTAGTTACTTGTGCACCTCGATTTGTGCAAAACTGCTTGCGTGGGGTCTTGTAGGACTCAAATATAGTAATTAGACTGCGGATCTTTATGCAAAATAAAAATTGTCTGATCGATTGCAAGAAACAGAAGCTAAATCGAATGTTATTTCTTCCTTTAATGATTTTAATAGAGGAGAAATCATATATTGACATTTCCAATTTTTAAAATTTTTCAACAATTTTAATAAAGCCATGTATAGACATCTCCAATTTTTAAAATTTTTTGACACTTTCGAATTTCATCTATTCAATTTTGCTGTAAATGTATGAAGATCCGCAGTCTAGTAATAATGTTTCAATTCAAATAAAACAACTATTTTAGTTCTATTTAATTATTTATTTACATTAATTAGGTCTCTGTTAACATTTTTTGACAGGAAGATTGACAGGAATTACGCATTTATAATGGCATTGAAATTACCATGACCCCATGCAAGTAGCTAAAGGTTAAATGTTACCTCTGCTTTAAAATTTAATTTTTATTCAATGACGATTAATTACTAGACTGCAGATTTTTATGCATTTTTATGTAGAAATTTGAGTAGATGAAATTTTCAAAATTGTTGGAAAATTTGTAAAATTAAAGATGTCAATATATGATTTCTCCTTTATTAAAATCATTACGGAAAAAAATAACATTCAATTTAGTTTCTATTTCTTGCAATCGATGCAGACAATTTTTATTTTGCATAAAGATCTGCAGTCTATTAATTACTAATATAGTTTGCTCAAAAATAGTTCAGTCAATGTTTTATATTTATAGTATATTAATAGACAACAGATTTTATGCATTTAGAACAAAAATGAGTAGCTGTAATTTAAAACAGTAAAAACAATAGATTAATTTAAAAATTCTGTTATATTTTAGATGATAGCAAAAGTTCGTATCCAATTTACCTCTTGACCTTTCTTAAAAATAAACATGTAACTTCTACAAAAAAGGAAATTAGGTTGTAGAATGTTTGGAGACAATTGTAGAAAATAGTGGTGACTATATAAATGATTAATAAAACTGTTATTTTTAAATATAATCACTCGCATTTTATTTTCAAATAGGGTACGAATTTTTGCAATCATGTAATATTATTTTCAACCTATTAACCCTATTAACAAAGAAAGTAAATTTCTATTTTACTCCAGTTTGATATAATTCGGGTAGAACATTTTTATTCCGCATAAAAATCAGCTGTCTATATATTAATATTAATATAATCACTGAATACAGTGTAACATAACAGGATACATTTTCCTTCTATTTTTGGACGATAAATTTATTATTTAGTCATTAATCAATTGTAATACATGTAACTGATATGTATACACTGTTTACTATATACGTTTATTTCATTAAACGACTTCAATAATATACTTGCTATTCTAATAATTCATTTTTCTTCTATGTTTGGACAATACATTTATTATTTAGTCGTTAATCAAGTGTAACACGTGTAACTGTGTTACTACTACATCCGTTTGTTCCATTAAACGATTTCAACAATATACTTGCTATTCTAATAATTCATTTTTCTTATTATCATATATTTTCATAACAACTAATTAACGGATAACTATCGGTTTACGACGACGTTCGTTAAACAAATTCCAAGAATATCAGCATTACAATTTCCTATATATATATACATATTCGTATTGTTTTAATAAAAAAAAAAAAGAAAGTTCGATGGTGTACGAGATCAACCTATATTGTTGTTTCGCGATAAAAGAGGGGGACCTCGGAAATTAGGACAGGGCCTCGGTCAGGTCAAGGTTTCCGGCACCGCACACATCCTTCGTTACTCGAATCAGCTGTATCCCGGATTGTTTCTATATGTTTCTAGGTTATGCGAATCTCGATTCGCGGAACGAACGAGATTACCGCTTAGAATCAACCGTACGCACGTACCTTGAGAAATTTGTCGACAAACACTTCGATCCCTTTCACTCTCGCGTAATAACCGCGATTGATCTCGGGCGCTTTTCGTCCGGCTTGTTTCACGAAAAAGTTGATAAATGGATCGGACCAGTAACCAAGTTGCACCGCGTATCTTTTACACTCACTCGCATCGTCGTTTGTGGCCTGTATGGCCTCATGATCAGCCATATCTTTGATCATTACACCGTATTCGGTTCACCTCACTTATGACAAATCATTATTTTGCGTTTTATATTCTTCAACCGAGAACACCGCGCGCTCTACCTCGTTACTCACGGAAGAAAACCTACATAAACGACCATACTGGCTATACTGGTATTATACCTGCGTGCATGCGTGTAAGTACGTGCACATATATTACATTTGCGTCCACTTGCGGCGCGCAGACTTGTGTCGCTGCGCGGGTTTTCTGCTAGTGGGGGCATTTCGTAACCCAGAACCATGAAGTATGCCCAGAACCAGAGCCAGAACTATATATCTACAGTATTCCCTCCGTAACGTCGCCCAATGTGGGCGACGCAACGAGACGTCCTAGAAGGTAGAAAAAGTTTCTCGCCGATCTGATTGGTTCGCAGCAGAGTTGGGAAAAAATTTAATCAACGATTGACGAATAAATTTCTACTTCAATCGTTAATCGTAATTAACAATTAAACTTCTACTTTAGTCGTTAATTGCGGTTAACGATCACATTCTTGTCAATTGTAATCGTCAATCGGATAATTGATTAATGATTAACTGCTGAAACTTCGAAATGAAATGCGGAGTCAAAACTGTATATGCATACTGAAAATAATGTAAACTGAGTTTTTGTTGACTCTCTCTGTCTTTCTCTCTCTCCCTCCTAATTACAATTTATGGATAGACCGTGTGGCGATTAACTTCAACAATTGATTAATTCAGTCTTCGATTTTTCAATGATTACCTTTTTTTATCGTACACATTAATCAATCAATCTTGATTAAAATTCTAACTGATTAATGCTCGACTCTTGTTCGCAACCGTATATAGCTGGGATATTGCACGGGTTTTTCGCGTATGCGCGCAATGAGCAGATATTGGCCAACTTTTCTTGCGCAAGCGCACGAGCGAAAAGGTAGTGGGGTAGTGATATTGGCGGGAATCCGAGGGCAGACTCTCCCCTGACAACCACGCCTGCCACAGGCAGATTGAAGCAGATCCCGCCGAAGGCAGATATTGAGCAGAATACGGGCGAAGCTACGTTTCGACCAGCTCAAGGCAGGATTAGCTCAATTTCTGGCTCTGCGCCTGTAGGCGCAGATGTGACTTGTTCTGCCGGCAGCCTGCCTCCGAACCTGCCTCCGAACCTGCTTCCGAACCTGCCTTTGGCGGAATCAAAGATCTTTGATTAAATCGATTTACTCAAATATTCGGATATTTAACATTACAATTTGAACGTTTGTGAGAAGTTAGAAGTCGAACAATAAAGAGAAATAATTTAAATAAATGAAAAAAATGTAATATTCATTATTTCCTGTTTCATTCATTTATTATCCCTTCTGGTATAAATTTAAAATTAATGTACAATTTATTTAATTTATATATAAATTTAAATCTTTCTATTACATTATAGACTAGTCTAAATTTTTAATTATTAATATTTAAACATTAAATTAAGTGTATAGTTGTCATACAAAAAATATAAATTTTCTTTTCCGTCAAACGACACTTTTTTCCATGGACACATTACAATAAATTTCGAAATGTAATGAATTGAAATTAAACTGTAAAGAAAATGGTATGCCAATGCAATTTTTATAGTTTCCATCTCTTGCAAGCGATGCCGACAATTTATATTTCGCATAAAGATCCGCAGTCTAAGAAAAATAATATAAATATGAGAATAAGTAAAATTTGCATGTTCACAAAATAAAATTCTGCATTCAAAAATCGGTATTTCGAATTTTTCAGTAAAATGGACAAAATTTGAGTGCGACCTACATCGCTACATCAGTGCGATCGTGCTGCCAAAGCATGCCAAAGGCAGGTTCGGGGGCAGACTGCCGGCAGAACAGGTCACATCTGCGCTTACAGATGCTCGGCAGAAATGAAATTTTTGGCTGTCTGGGTCGTTTCCAGGATTGCAAGGGTACGAGATACGCGTTCTCATTTCTCGATAATGCATGCGATGGGGGTTTCCAATAGTCAAAAGCGCTAGATAAAAGATAAATTTAGGCCGCAATCGCCCTCGAAAGTCCTATTTTTACGTTTACGGTGCGTAATTTGCATTATTCGAAAGCATATAGCTGCACATGTAGAATGGGACCAGATGGGACATTACTGTACTCTCTGGTTTCATGCAATGCAAGCGCACGCCTGCTTTCGTTCCATCTCTCACACTCACCGCTTTTTCCTTTTCCTGGAAGTCTGCGCATTGCTAGATACTATTCCTAAACGATATTATCTCAAATCATTGTTTTACATTAAAATTGAACAGAAAATTGTCTGCTCTTTCGGAAAGGATAATGTTCAAGTTACAATTGAATTTCAAATTTTATATTAAAATTGAACAGAAAATTGTCTGCACTTTCGGAAAGGATAATGTTCAAGTTACAATTGAATTTCAAATTTTATATTAAAATTTAACAGGAAATTGCTTGCTCTTTCTAAAAAGATAATGTTTAAATGTAATTTGAAATTTTACTCTTTGCATTACCGTATCAGATACGCTCCGTTATCATCGAATCTCATAATTATTGTTAAAGTCACGTATATATGTTTACTATTACTATATTAATTTTCGAAATAATTACTAAATAAACTTGTTACGAACTTATTTTACTTTCAATACATTCAAACTATTTTTGTAGAACTAATCTATAGAAATATGAATTTGTATTAGCTCCTGCAGTGTAATATTTAAACTATAAATATATTCATCACAGAATCAATGAAATGGGGATAGTTCGATGGTTATGCTACATATAAAGACATAGAAGTATAAGTAGATTTTATTATTGAATTATTTCATAAAATTTTCTTTTTACAGATTGAAATAGATTAGGTTTAAATGGGTAATAAATAGAAGTAGTTTATTCGATTTCAGCGAGTTTTCAAACAAATTCAACAATTCTGGTATTTCTCGAACAAGAAACTTATTGTGCGATGATGCGTGTTTCGTGTATATATTTATATATATACCATATGTATAAATATATAAAGATACAAATCAATACATATAAAATGTATAAACTTCGTGTAAAGTAAAAAATTTTTTACTACTTTTTTACAATCTCGTTCACAGTATACATACATAGTTCTACGAATTGTAATACAAATTATTTTGCGTTGTTTGTTAATAAAATATCAGATATTTTATATAGATGATCAATCAATATTGCTACTTGTATCCGTATATCGTTAAATACACATTGAAACTAAATAAGTGAGTGAAAAGTTAGTCAAGACACGTATATTAAAATAATATATATTAATAAAGTAATAATTACAGAACATTATACCTAGACGGTAGTAGTTTTACTCCAACGGCATAGGTAAATTATGTAAGTGGGAGTAAAATATATATATAAAAAAAAAGCATTTATTCAATGTTGACACTTAATTAAATGGGACACGTTATAAAATATGTATAAATTATGAAGCAAAACAATAACATTGGAATATAATGCTGCTTGAAAAAGTTCGTAAGCATTCAAAACATGAGAAAACTATGGGTGATACAATTTCAGATATATTAAAAATATAAAAATTAGGAGAGACTAGTTAAGTATCACCATTTATTACTTTCTTCCTTTTACGGTTCTTAATTTGGAAACCTTCGAGTATTTTGTTTCATTATTATTGTCAGTTAGTATATATTGTGATTACGCTATTCTATGTCGGACTTTTTAACATCTGGTTTTGCGGCTGTGGTCTTTGCTTTTCTTTTTGGTGGGATCGGTGCATCGGAAGTACTGGATGATGGGTTTTCAGGAACAGGTGCATCTGTGTCGAGAGCTTGCGCAGATTTTATACCTTTTTTAACAACTTTTACAGTCTTTTTTGGTTTACCAGCAGAATTATCTTCCGCACCATCATCCAGTCCTTCCTCTGGCTTTGCTTTAGGCTTTTTTACAACCTTTTTTACTACCTTTTTCACAACTTTCTTTCCGCTAACATCACCCTCTGTCATTTCTGTAGGCTCCCCCTCCGACATCGACTTCTCCAAAGATTTCTTTGCAGTTTTTTTTGTTACTTTTTCCTTCTCCTGTGATGGAGATTCTTGAACACTTTTCGAAGGCTGACAGGCTTCTTTTGCTCTCGATGGCCTAACTGGGCTTTCGGTCGACGAAGGTGGTTTAACTACTTTAGAGTCTGACGAAGGTTCACATAATTCTGTTTCTTTTGTTGCGGATGTTTCGGGTTCTTTAGTTTGTTCGACCGATTCTCTTCCTTGCTGCGAATTCTTATCAGGGTACGTTCTTGGTGTTTTTGCGTCAATTGTAATACTCGATGAAAATGATGATGGTGCAATCGTTTTTGTAGGTTCAGGTTGTTCTGGAGCAGTTAAAATTTGAGAAGCTTCCGTTGAGTTTTTACACAATTCACTCAATTTATCGATAGTATCAATACTTTCTAGAGTTTTATTAGCGTCTGGCTCCAATTTTGCTACGTTTTCAGTAGACCCTGTTGCGGAAATTTCCGAACGGAGTACATTAGATTCGTGAACAGGTGTTATCGTTGAAGAAAGAACTTCTTGACTCATTGTCTCCGAATCTGACACAGACTGTTTGGGTTCTACTTGAAGAACTGATTCCGCAACTTGTATTGGTACCGGGCTAACTGTAAGAACTTCAGAAGCAGTTGATAATTCATTCGCATGTTTTTCATCTGTGATATCTACTTTTATTGGTTGAGCGTCTACAGTAATTTCAAGATTGGTTACATTGCTCGGAAGTTCTTCCGTAGAAATAACAAAGTTTACATTATCTTTGTTATAGGATACTTTAACACATTGTTCTCCTACTGGACAAGATTGAAGTGGATCTTGCGATAACAAAGATTCAGTTTCTTCTTGCGAGCCTTCTTTTAATAGTATACTTGTACCGAGTTCGTCCACATCTTCTTTAGGTACCTGTACTGTAGATTCTGTGGGAGGCACGGACACAATTGTGTCACAGGATTCACTTTTTGCTGCCACTATAGATTTCTGAGAAATATCTTTTGTTGTTTCTTCCGATGCACTTTGCTCGCTTCTACTTTTCTCATCGGAAGATGTAATATCAGTAACTTGTTCAGTCTCCTCCGGTAATTTAGATTCTGTATCATCGTTGTCTATTATAGGAACATTGTTAAGCAGAGATTCTTCGGTGCGACTGGCTGTTGCTTGAGCTAGATTAAAAAATAGCAATATTATACATATATAGATGGAACAGTTTTTAGAGATAATCGGTACATTCTTTGCTATATAACTTTACTGTACGTATATATATATTTTAGCAAGTATGTGTGATTATTATTAATGTTTATAGCAAGGTATGTATGAATAAATATACATAATTCGAAATAAATTATCTGTTATAGTCATATATATAGAGTGAGTCTAAGTTATTTGTTGTACAAAGAAGTTTTTCAAACAAATATTGCACGGTTTCCAGGGGGACATATATAATACATAAACCACTAAATTTTACATAAAAAGGTATTATACCAAATACGGTTCAGAATGAATAATTACTGAGATATTCTCAAACTTAGTTCATTATTTAAACATTAAAAAATGGAGTTTATCGCGAACCATTTTTAGTGCATGTGCCGCAGTAACTGCAGAAACACTGGAAAAAGTTCTTTGTTCACTCATAATCCGATTACGCAAGTGCATTGATTGCAATAGACCAAACTTCAAGCATTGCTTGAAATCAAATTTGTCTTACAAATATTTTAGAAATTATTCATTTTAAGCCTTATTTGGCGTAATACATTTTTTTATGGAGAATTTAGTGCTTTATCCGAATTCAAGAAAAAATATTGGGCATTCCATTTAAAAAATTGAGGGTGACACTCATAGTTCGATAAAAAAGAAAAGTGACAAAAAATAGATTACAGCACTGCGTATGTTCCCCTGAAACCCACGCAGCATTTGTTTGAAAAATTTATTCGTACCACAAACAACTTTGGAGTTATTTGAAGTCATGTTACGAGACTCAGTATATACAATGTTGATAATATTCTAGTAAATAACTCTGTCCCTTATTGTGTTCTACATACAAATAACTGAAGAAATTTTCTACATTTTGTGAGAAAACTATGATTGCGACTGAAATTATTACTGTAAAAGTGCTCTCGTTAAATTCTACTTAATAATACCACTAGCTAGACAAATGTACCATAAACGCTTTGTGTTAAATTAAAGCACAAACAACATATAAGTTCGTAATGTTTTTAGTTTATTATGTAAGCGTTAAAATTATGTGTTAAAACATTGATATGGAAAAACATGTCATGCACAACGATTGTAAATGTATATATGATGTTTTAGCAATGTATTATTTGCACCCAAGCAATGTACAACATATATATAAGCAAACCACACAGACGTGTAACTATACAGAATATTCATGCTACTAGCCAGCATTTTCCTTGCAAATAATAAATATTAGAAAGAAATAATACTATTTTTAGCAAATAAGATGATGGCATATGTAAATTTTTTGTGTTTGTATTATTTTTGTTTTAGAGATGAAAGCGTGTGTCAAGACACATTTATTCGTATACGACACAATAACTTTCAAGGTCATACAAGGTCAGATATGGAAAAAATATTAAATTATTTTATTTGAGCAATGGAAAAGTTCTACAATGGAAAAGTAAAGATCATTTTCGAAGTAATTACTAAATAAACTTTATACGAACCAGAGCTGGGAAAAATAGTATTTTGAATAGTAAATAATAAATAATCCTATTTATTTTAAAGTATACTTTATAACATATATGTGTACAACTTTGAAAATAAAATATTTCATTTGATGCAGTAATTTTTGAAAATAAAATTATTTGAAGAATATTGAAGATATATTTGTATTTTGTCTTTTCTTATTTTCAATTTCAATTTTAAATATTATTGCAGAAAATAATGGTGCAAATTCAATACATTTATGAGTATATCATCCTTTCTTAACGATAAGATAGAGTGTATGTTTATGCGGTTTCTCAGAGTAATATAACAATGCAAAAAGTAAAATATTTTATTTCGTGTTTCAGATTGTTAAAATAGAGGTATTTTATTTTCGAAATTGTATATCTTATTTAAAATTCTATTTTCTTTAAGCAAAATAAAATCTAACATATTAAATAGTATTTGAAATATTTGTTGCGCCTAATAATGCCCACCTCTGACACGAACTTATGTTGCTTTCAATATATTCAAACTATTAACTTTTGTAAAAGTAATCTATAGAAATATGAATTTGTATAAGCTCTCTTGCAGTCCAATATTTAAACTATATATATTTATCACAGAATGGTTATACTATATATAAAGACAGAAGTATAAATAGATTTTATTATTCAATTATTTCATAAAATTTTCTTTTCACAGATTGAAATAGATTAGTTTCAAATGGGTAATAAATAGAAGTAGTTTACATATTTGATTTCAGTGAGTTTTCAAACAATAATATTTATTATTTGCACGAAAAATGCTGGCTAGTAATTGCATAAACACCCTGTATAAAAGAAGATATTAATGAATTATTTAAAGAAACGTTATTAGTTTATGCGATATCGAATATATTTCTCCTAAATTATTAAGTCTCTACGTTAGCATCGATTAAAGATAAATTTATATGTACTAAAAATTTAGTTTTGCGATATTTATTGTTATATTAAAACTAGACATTTATGTATTCTTTAACTTTTATAAGCATACGCAGAACCTTAGAGGATGGAACTGAGAAATGAGTATTCTGATTTATTGAATAGCAAAAATTGTAATACATTGTGTGTGTGTTGTTTTAGATACGCTCGATTAGCGTCTTCAAATTGTTCAGAAATTGTGATTGTAAAAGTCGCGATTGTGATGATGTGAGTTCTCAAAATATTTACCCCATTAAAGCAAAATGACAATACAAGACGTAGCAATGCTATGGCGCCAGGATCTGTTAGTTGCTGTCCTCCGTTCCTGTTTCAAACACTTAAACTTGATAAACTGTATAAAAAAGATATATTTTTAACTTTTTTTAAATTACATGTAATATTGTCCGATATATTATTAAGTATGTTGTAACTGCAACTTATATTCAACTTTTATAAACAAAAAAACTTCATCTTTAAGTATCAATCTGAATACCACATGCTGTAATTCAAAAAGAAAAAGAAAAAAAGAAAATTGTAAAGCGTATTCAAGAAAACAGTTAATCGCTTCGCACTATGAGCACTCTGATCTTCAGTTTCTTACACAATTTTCATTATTGCTCAAAAATTTACATTGGTTCGATCTGTATTTTATACTTTCTTCCTGTGCAGTCGTAATTGCCACGTAAATGTACGTTTAAAAGAATTTGTAAAAACAAATTGTAAAACTAAAGTTGTTTATTCAAATGAAATTAATTTTGATCCAAATTGAACATACCAGTTCCTTTATCCACCTCATCGGTAGATTTAGTAGGCTGAGCAGGTTCAACAAGTTCGGTAGACACAGTGGATTCGGTGGACTCGGTAGATTTAGTAGTCTTATCAGTTGCAGTTTCCTCAAGTTCTTCTTCCAATTCCTGTGGATTAGAATATAAACGTATTTATGTATTATGTATACAATAATGTTTCAATGATTATATTTGATACAAATTCATTTTATACAAACTGATATCGAACCTCGGAATGACTATTCAGAAGTTTCGAAAAGATACTTATAAGTACTTTGATGTTGAAAGGAATCGAATCTTTCACAAGTAGTACCCGAATCTTGGGAATCAGAACTGCATAGTGGGTTTTAATCTGTTCGACCAAGATTCGAATATACTTGCAAGTATCACTTTCATTTACCAATTAAACTACTTGTAAAAGTACTAAAAAGTACACTTAGGAGTACTATTTCTATTTCTCGAAGTACTTATAGATAGTTCGAATTCAATCAACCAAGGCTCGAACCTGTTTGCTAGTTCTCACATTAAACAATATAACATTATATTATAGAATTTGCTGGTAAGTGGAATTGGTGTTGGTTTGGGTTAGTTTGAACCTGTTTGCGAGATACCTGATCACATCCCTATTCCTAACAAAAATTGTAGTCATAATTTATTATGAAAATAATACCTTAGGAGGAGAAGGTAATCGAGATGGTGCCAGAGAAAGTGTTTGGCAGATTTTCTTCCAAATATTGTCAAAGCTATCACGACCCATATAATCAATGTGTCCCTGCTCCCAACTTTGTTTTCGCATGTGTTCCTCTAATGCAATTTGTTCAGCGCTTCTAGGTTCGCCCAATGTAATTTGAGCCAAGGCACCAGCGAGACCAGCCTATAAAATCAAAACATACTTTCCTCTTTAATACCTCTTCCTTTTTACGAAATTTATAACAATACAGTAAGATCGAAATACAAGACATACTTGTAAACATTATTTTCACGATTTACCTTATACACGACTGCAATACATTGTCATAACAAAATATACATACAAATGTAGATATCACAAACATATAAAAAAATAACACACACAAAACTGATATGAATTAGTAAATTAATAATAACAACAGTCTGCGTTATGAAATCTAAGTAATAAACTTCCTTCCTACGAGTATTTAAGGAAATATTATTATTTTATTGGTATAGTTTATTGGTATACAACTATAGGAAAATGTTGAAGGATCTAATGTAAAACAAAAAAATAAGAAATGTATTGAAACTGCAAGTAATGTCCCAAAGACTATTAACGAATTATACATTCAATGAATTGTAATAAAAATTTAAGGACATGATATCTACTGTCGATAGATGACGGAGAGAATGTATAAATTTTTTTCCTAATTTTAATGCAATCTACAGAAGAATGTGGGAACAATTACTTACATTTGTACTGTCTTCCGTTATGTGTGGGTCAGATTGCGTTGCTACATTGTGGGTGTCTGTACAAGGTTTGGAATTAGGAGGAGGGCTAGTAGATATCAATGGATTAGTCCGTACGTCTGTAACGTTTAGATTATCGCCTTGTTCAGCATTTTGATTGATAGACGAATCGTTATGATAAACTATAGCAGTTTCTTTAGGCTGTGCACAATCAATTTTATCGGTTGCGCGTTCTTCTCTCTTATAATGATTATGATTCTCTTGCTCGTAATGTTGAGTGGGTTGCTGATTGATCACATTATCAAACGTTTGATGATGATGCTGACTTTGCTGATGATCAACAAAATGGTGATTGTGTTGGTGTTGCTTTGGTTCTTCTTGGAATGCTCTGTGGCTGTCGTTAGGCGAATGATGGGGAACATGCTGATGTTCATGCTGTTTTGTTTCTTCTGAAAATGATCTGTGATTGTCGTAAGAATGCTGATAAGTATGGTGATGGTCAACGTGTTGTCTCGTTTCTTCCGGAACTGTTGCGTTACTGCAAGAATGTTGATGATGGGTGTGATGGTACTCGACGTTATGATGATCTTTGGATTCATTGAAATGTTGATGTTGCGTATTATTTACAGGAGCATTACTTTCTACGCTATGCTGGTTTGGCCAAGAATCATTGTGAACTTGCTTGTCGGACGCGTTGTTTCCAGAATAACAAAATGTATCCTGTTGTTTGTATTCGCTAATAAATTGATTAGATTGTTCTTGGTTGCGATAGTTTTGAGTATACAAAGGAGACGAATTATGTTCGTTGTATTGTTGCTTGTGTAAGAACACCTTCCTATTATGTTCTAGTGACGGTTCGCAATGAGACTGATGAATAGTTTGTACAGAATTAAACGTGTCGCTTAACATAGTTATAGGTGAAGGTTTGTCGATTGCGGAATAATACTGTTGAGTTGCATTACTATCTTCTTGCTTAAGGGTAACCATATCGTTCTGTGCACAATAATTTTCCCACGGATCTTTAAATTCCGAGAAGTCTGGTGGTTCTATGTAAATGTCGTTCTGTGATTTGTCTTGTATGTCCGTGCAAATAGGATTCTGTGGAACAGGGGATCGAAAGGGTTTGGGAGAAAATTCGTGCCAAATTGGTGCCAATGTGCTGGTGGCCTATGCAAGCATCATGCCAAAACAGAAAAATGCACATTCAGTTGGTTAGTAGAAAACTATAACAGTGTCCATTTTTCTTATGTCAGTATTGTTACTTGGTAAGTGTGTGTACGTATTACGATACTCATCGATATACACATTATTGAATGGCATATCTCAAGGGGGTAGATTCAAGAACAAGGGAGCGAGATGCACCTTCTCATTTCTCGATAATGCAAAGATGGGCTTTTTCAGTAATCAAAAGCACTAGATAAAAGGTTAATCTAGACTGCTGTCTCCCTCAAAAGTCCTATTTTTACGTTTACGAGGCGTCACTTACATTATTCGGCAGCATGTAGCTGTCGCGGCTTTATGAGTATGGAGTATTATATACACGAGTACTGCCGAATAATACAAATTACGCCTCGTAAACGTAAAAATAGGACTTTTGAGGGCGATCCCGACTTAGATTGATCTTTTATCTAACGCTTTTGACTACTGAAAATCCCATCTTTGCATTATTGAGAAATGAGAAGGCGCATCCCGCACCCTTGCAATCCTGGAAACTACGAATCTACCACCTTTACTCTGAATATTTCTGTACTCTGTAACTGCATATTGCACATACTCTATCCACGTATATTATACTACTTTGTCTGTCGTAAGACTTTTAAAGTATAACAAGCATATTTAAATGAATTACTAAATACCAAGAATACCTAAATAGCAAGCGAATGAGAGACTAATATCAATTAATATTAATTAAACAACATTTGCAAGTTACAAATGTAAATACTGTGAATATGATAAAATGAAAGAAGAAAATGGACACTGATCTACAAAAAAAAAGTATTACAAAAAGATTAAATTCATAGTGTACCAATTTGAAATAGAAAATCATGAAGTATCACTTATATATCACTTTAGCTATTACTATTGACATCGAAGATTATAATACTACAAAGGAGAAACCAAAAACGTACCTTAAATGCCACAAGAATACAAGTCAAGTCAGAAGATGCCATTCATAATAAGTAATGGTAAGCAGTATTATTTTCATTAATTCTCAAATACATCTTTCGATAATAATACTTTCAAATATGTACAATATATACAAGTCTTAATTATTCGAACAAGCATGTTTATATCGGCTTGAAAACTGTTATAGCATCGGCTTCGGTTCTTAAAACAGTTACGAAGAACCAAAATTTCCAGCTAATATCCATTTCGATTATGATTCTTATATCAGATTCTTTTAATAAAGACAATTGTTGTTAAAGATTTTGTTAGACATCGACAACTCGTTGAGAAGAGAAAAAGTATGAAACCATTTAGGAAAAATTTGTAAAGTACAGACATAGTAATTCTATTAAAAAAAATAGCTGTTTGGAATCGATATAAGAACTATAATCGAAACAGATATTAGCTGGAAATTTTGGTTCTTCGGAAGGGAAGTTCTTCGCAACTGTTTTAATCAGAACCTGCGTATAACAGTTTTAAACCGTTATTTCCGGAGCCATTTCAAGCCGTGTTTATATCTAATAATACACGATTGTGCTTGTAGTATACTATCTATGCTAATTCTCGAAATGTTAAGGAAAATCTTACAATGTGAATGGCACACTAACAAGAGGAATAAAAGCATTCTACCTTACCTTTATTCCTTATACTTATAATCGCTAACTTAGTGCTTTTCTCTTTATTTTGGCACTTGAAATATCTTATAGTCTAATTATAATGCATTAGAAATAAGAGAAAATGTACAAAGTTATTTTTCGATAAAACCATTGTATTTACAATTTTTTTTGCACTCATAATTAGTCAAACATGATACTCATTGTCATATTGTATTTCTTTTCAAGCAATTCGTTAAACTTACCATAACGGGGGATAATTGAGGATGGACTTTTTCACAGAATATATTCCACCACAATTGCAACAATGGTTGCAAATGTGTGGCCTCCATTGGTGGTTGAACAATACCAGTTAAAGTATCAAAATACTGTAACCAAGGCTTGGTGATACCAATGAAGTGAATTATTCTGACATCGTCTCCAAACCTGATAAGTCAAAGTATCTACAATTAGCATTTTTTTAGTTCTATTGGGTTGAAGCAATGAACTTTAATTAATAGAATATTTTCCATTTTGTTCGATGATCTTTTGGGTAGCTTCATAATTCCACGCTCATAAAACTTTTGCTCCTTTTCGCCAAAAAACTGATCCAATTGCGATTTCAGGTAATCGTCATTAGCAAATGGTTGACTATTCAAAGAGTTTTGTAAACTTCGTAAAAACATTGAAAACATTAGACGAATTTAAAAATACTTTTATAACACATTGGAGCTTGGTTGGGAAGTGATGTCACATCCACCATATAGCACAGAGACATTGCACCATCAGATTACCATTTATTTCAAAGTTTACAAAACTTTTTGAATGGTAAAACATTCACTAATGATGATGACCTAAAATTGCACTTGGATCGATTATGAAGCTACCAGAAAGATGGCAAAAGATCATAGAACAAAATGGAAAATATTTTATTGATTAAAGTTCATCGCTGGAATAAAAAAAACTCGGTTTTATTTCACCTTCAGATATCAAAATTACTTTCTTGCCAACCCAATATACTGCTGAGATTAAATTGCAAATCATATCGACGCTTATCTACTAGGTATACGCATACATATAATAGAAGATTCAAAGTTTCTTACTGTTTGAACGCAGGAAGATAGGAATACGCAGCAGTGGAACACATGTTATAGATGAATGGCAAATGTTTCGAAATATCTTTGTGGGCCCAGTCGCTGAAGTACATGTTCAGTAAACCCTGGTCACCTCCGTCGAACGAACCTTTAGCAGCGGCGAACGCGGTAATGGATGCGAAAGTTTGCTGAGAAGGTTTGTACACGAAGACGCCAGAGTTGAAGCAGTCAGGCCAGCCCACGTCAGGGGAAGCAGACAGCTCTTCTCTTTCGAATAACTCATCACAGTTTCTGACCACCTAACATATGCATCATGTATCAATAGTTACAAACAAGAAAACAATATACAGTAAAATCGCGATCTAGCTCCAATCGCCTGTTCCGAGCAAGAACAGAGATCATGTATGGAAACTATTGTTGTGTATAAAAATTATGTCACGACCATCATAGCGGGATTCCACACCTTTGGATTGGTGAAGATCTGTTAAAATTCAATCTCAAGGATCGAAACTTGGATGGAAAAAGGCAAAAATTTTTAGTTACGCAAGGAAAAGAGCAGCCCCTTACTATATTGCAATATATTATATTTCCCGAGCTAAAGAATAATTTCGTTCCGCTTCGCCAATAGCACGAAGTATGCTTCGAATATTACGGTAACAAACCATCGACAAGACACTAAAAGACTAATCATATTACTGCGGCGTTTACGTACGATAGTAATTCGTCTGTGCCTCTACTGCCTACTTACTTAGGAAACATGCGAAAATAAACACATTGTAACAGTGAAATTATTCTAGAAGTCAAATGGAACTTTAACCTCGTTTTTAAGAGTACGGTTGACTTGAGACCCATGGTTCCTTTGAGACTTTTGTTCCTCGCAATGAGTACTATACGACACAATAGGAAAAATTTCGATCCAAAGGTGTAGAATCCTACTATGTGATGCCGAACATAGAAAAGGACAGCATGTAAACTCGGACTGCACGGCAGCTCAAGCTTCTTGGCCCCTCGCAGGAATGCCCTCCAGTGGAAGGGGTAGGCAAAGGGACAGTCATCGTGGAGATCCTCAGGGAGCTAGATCGTGACTTTACTGTAATATAGAATATCTATTGTTAATCGTTCCAAACACTTACAAGCGTGTCTGCGTCAAGAAAGACGCATTTATCGTATTGCGTTAGTCTCCAGCAATGAAGTTTGGTAAATGTAATACCCAATTCTGGCCTAGCCAACAGTGCCAAATTAGCTTCATCTTTGGAATCAAGTACATTTACTTCCATTACTACAGAAAACACTGATGATAATTTTTCCCTGTGTCAACGAGTACAAAGTTTCGATTATCTATATACGTTTTTTGGTTGTATAGAGGAAATTGTAAACCAGCTGTGCCCACCTCATTACTTCTGTCACTCCGGGAGTGACCAAGACGGCCAATTCATGTTTGGTACCAACTCGGCGCAGAGAGTGTGCCAAAACTAACGCTCCCAAGGAGTAGGCATCATTGGTGGCCAGTGTAACCCATGCATATCCTGAAATTAATACAAATTCTTTAATCAATCTTACATTATAAACATATTAGTTACTACTACGAGAGAGGATATGGATATATAGATACTTTTAACACGCTAAATATGGGTATAGGTTCTGTTCTATAGAATCTTGTATGTCTATACCGACAAAATTGGGGACAGAAAAGACCCTGCGGATGAGCACTCTCATTAAACGAAATAAAAATTTTCTAACTAATTTGCAATAAACTGAAGTGAAATAGAGATTCATTTTCTTTCTTAACATGTCTAATAGATGGAAAATAATGTAGCAGCATTTCCAAATTCTACTAATATTTGTGGAAATTGTGAGTGAACAAACTGGAGTGAAATAGAAATTTATTTTCTTCCCTATTATGTTATTTAGTTTGTTGAGAATAATGTAACAGTATTTTTAAATTCTTCTAATGTTCTTACTATTTCAAATTACACCTACTCATTTTTTCCATAAATGCATACAACCCGCTGTCTGATCATTGTAATCTTCTTACATTTTGATCGCAGTCGATTATTGCAAATGTGATGAATAGACAGCGGATTTTATACATTTTTGGCAAACACGAGTAGGCGTAATTTAACCCATTGTACTTGAAGCTATTGTAACTCAAAAATGAGTCATTTGTTCGACCCAAAATATTTCCATTCTCTATGATTTTTTAAATTTCATGGGTATGAAATTGATATAATAACTTGTACAATACTTAACTGTTTAGTAATTGATTAGATACCAATATATTTAATAATTTAAACAATATTTTGAATAATGGTACAGCAATTTTTAGTGTATTCGAAGAATTTAAGAATACTGTTACATTATTTACAATCTATTAAACGTATTAAGACAATAACTTTCTATATCACTCCAGAAAATGTTTGTTTTACATAAAGATCCGCTGTCTAGTGATAAGTGAACGAAAAATTGTCTAATTGATCGATATCAAAGGCATCCATCGTATCATCGCACATACGGATTGATAAGGCGTCTGCCGCGAATCGGATTCGCATGGCAGACATTCAAACTTTAAATTGATTTATGTATTGTATTGTCTTCGACGTTACGTCACAGACATGAGTCGGACTAGGAATGCAGTTTTCTCTCGATAGAAGCAGCTCCCCAAAACGATAACATCGTGAATTCTACCAGTGCCATTGACTCTGCCGCTGTCAGCTGTCGTAACGACGATTACGTAAATCCAAAAGACAATTTGACAATAGTTTAACATTAAATCAGCGGTTTCCAACCTGGGAGGCGCCAACATTTTTGGATAAAAAATTTGTTGTTTTCATTATTTTTAAATAAAGTTTTTGTTATTTGAAACGTGTCTATATTATTATTATATTATTATATGTTAAATCGCATTTTTATCGAATTTATTAGATTTGTAAGACGTTTCTCAAATTACCATTTGCGTTTCCTATACAACTTGCATAGACAAACATAAAAGAAATTGCCTGCACTTTCATACGATTTAAATAAATATTACGATTTCGAAATCGAGAGGAAGAATTCATTTTTGTCACAAATCTACAGAACGTATTCTTTAAATTTTCAATATATGCCCACATATAAAAAAGTTGTGAAATGCAACTTTTAGTATTTTCTCTACAATTCCGATCAATTGCAATTTTTGAAAAAATTTCTTTTCAGATCCTGTAGTAAACTAATTGCTCTAACTTCTCGAGAAAGTTCAAATCGTACAGTACAATATTTAAAAAGTTATCGTCTTTTTTAGAGCGTCCGAATATTAATGCGAGTCACTATATTGTTTCATAAAAATTACAAGACCGAATTTATTTAGATTTTTCACCATTTTTGCAATAATACGTGCTCGAATACAGACATTTATGAAAAAATGAAGAATGTGAAAGCAGTCATTTCAGTATTAAATATTGATTACTAAATTGCGGATCTTTATGCATTTATAGCAAAATTGAGTAGGTGAAATTCAAAGTTGTAGGAAAAGAAAAATTGAAAAAATGTATAAATATATATGATTTTTTATCTATTAAAATTATTAAGGGAAGAAATAACATTCTGTTTGTGTTTCTCTTCCTTCAATCGATACAGACAATTAATAAAGATCAGCAGTCTATCGATTACACACGAATAAAATTTTATTTCATCCGAAAAGAAACACATAACATTCAAATTTGTTAGATTTTGCTAAAATCTTCATGACTCGTTAAATTACGGCAAGGGACTAATACCTAACATAATTTCTAGAACGTGAATAATCCATTGCCTAAACGAACTTGAGCTGTTCGTTGGAGGAACGAAGACGTAAGGTCACTCGAAGGTCATAAAATCCATGTGTACAAGAGCGAACGGTATTTTTGATAAAGCTACAAGTCTGAAGTGGAATTCGAAAACGGAGAGGATATATCTTTATCTGTTTCACTCGATTCGAATAGGAAAACTGATAAAAATAGCAGCCGGATTTACTTCGAGATCACAAAGATGCGCGCGAATCAAACCTACAGTCAGAGTTTTGCAGAATTATAATTGAATTACTCCAGGAATTATAATGGCAAAGTAATTGAATTACTCCAGGAATTACAATTGCAAAGTAATTGAATTACTCCAGGAATTATAATGGCAAAGTAATTGAATTACAATTGAATTATTCCAGGAATAATAATTGTATAGTAATTGAATTACTCCAGGAATTATAATGGCAAAGTAATTGAATTACAATTGAATTATTCCAGGAATTATAATTGCAAAGTAACTGAATTACAATTGAATTAATCTAGGAATTATAAATGCAAAGTAATTGAATTACAATTGAATTATTCCAGGAATTATAATTGCAAAGTAATTGAATTACATTGTAATTCAATCATATTGTAATGTATAATTCAGATCTTCATTCAATTAAATTACAATGTAATTCGTAATTGCAATTGGAGTACAATTACAAAATACCTTGTAATTATTTTACATTAATTATGAATTACGAAAGAAAATATGAATTACGTAAGAAAATATGAATTACGTAAGAAAATATGAATTACGAAAGAAAACATGAATTACAAAAGAAAATATGAAATATGAAAGAAAACCATTAAAATATATCGCTCATCTTCAAAATTCTTGGCTATAATTTCGAGAGCTGTATTTTAATTATATTGTATTTCAATTACACATCTCATTGAAAAAAATTAGTAATTGAATTAATTGAATGGTTTAAATTATGTGACTCAGTTACGACGAAGTTGAATTACTGTATAATTGAAATACAATGCAATTCAATTGCGTAATTCAATCACAACGTATTTGAATTAGCACAATTCTGCCTACAGTGCTGTGAATGATTATAAACTCACATTTATTTCCTTTATTTTTTCACTAACTAAGTTTTACTACATTTATGACGAGGTAGTATTACCTTTGCCATGTAAACAGTTTCTTGCTATCTCGTCTTCGTGCAATGTAGTAGCTGATTGTTTCAAAACAAGAAGATTTGAGTTGTGAATATTTATAAACTCGGTCGCTGGCCATACCTCGTTCAAAACGTTTCTGTAGTTTCGTCAGATCTTCTCAGTGATAGCGATTTTAGCAAGTCTCTAAAAGTATTCTTTCAAGGATCTTTCAAACAATTCTGTACCGTACACTATACCGCGTAGCACGCAATTAGGGATTGCAATACCGAATACCGGTATACCGAATACCGGTATTTCGTGCTATTTTGCAATTTTGTGAAACCGGTATTTGCTAAGGTAAAATACCGATATTTTCGGTATTAGCTATAAATAATAAATATCTTTTTCGAACATCTACTCTCACGTGAAATACGTATTTACAGTAGTACCAACATCAATCGTTTGCTGTCTTGTCATTTGCTGAAACCTAACCTCACATTTATAAGGGTCCGTCGCTGACGATATGTGCGTGCTCGTTGCCGATCAAGGAACATTACCGCGGAGGCAAATATTTAGAGGAAGTGTATCGCTCATTATTAACAGTAACATCAACCAGCGTGGATGCGGAAAGAGCATTTTCAACTGCCGGTAATTTGTGCAGAAAAATACGTTCCAGGCTTAACGACAGTTCAATGGATGCATTATGTTTTTTACAATCACATTTCAAAAATATGCAGTCAATAAATTAGTTGATGTCTTTTTCTATTAACCCTTTGCACTCGGAGCTATTTTAACTGGAAAATTAAACGTTTCTTGCGATCTAGAATATTTCCATCCTGTGTGATTTTTTAAATTTGGTAGATATGAAATTGATGTAATACTTCATACAATACTTAAATGTTGAGTAATTGATTAGATACCGACAGATCTAATAATGTAAACAATATTTTATGTAATAGTACAGCAATTATTAATGTCGCCTCAGAGGCGTCACTCGAGTGCCAAGGGTTAATAGACATTATATAATATAATAGACTATACAGCAGGGAAGAGAGCGGTCAGATTTGAGGAGAAAATAAGAAAGCAGGAAAACCGAAAGATACTGAAGGAATGTTGGAGAGAAAGAAGAAAGGAGAAGAAGAGGGAAAACTAGATAGATGGGGAGAGGAAAGAAAAAGGTATTTCTGGCGATGCGGTTTGGGGACGGAAGAGGTGGCAAGATTGAGAGAAGAAGGAGAAGAAACAATAGAGGAGAGAGTGATATGTAGGGATAGGGAGGTTCAGGAGCAGGAAAGGATAGAGAAGGCATGGAAATCAAGAAACGTTCCCAGGTCCAAAGAAATAAGAACGGTGGGGAGACCGAGATACTTGACAGGAAAAAGAGGAAGAAAAGGGGATAGCGTGACGATAGTTGCAAGACTCAGGTGCGGCAACAAAGAAAGGGCAAACAAATTTTGGGAAAAAGAAGGGAAGAAAGTATGCAGGATGTGCAGAGGAGAGGAGGAGACGCTAGAACATCTCGTAGAGAGATGCAGGGAGATGGAAGAAATAGAAGGAAAAATAGAAGAAATTCTGGATGAAAAAGGGAAAGGCGCAAAATGGGAAGCTAAAAGAAAAAAGAGAAAGGGTAGAGAAAAAAAAAAGGAAAGGGAGGAGTGGGAGAATTAAATTAAAATAAACAGTTTGGAAATAGTGAAGGTTATGGAGGGTAAGGAGGGAAAAGGATAAAATGTAGAGGGGATTAAATTAAGGATTGTATATCGGGGGGGAGGGGGTAGGTATACAATGTAAATAATAGATTAAGATAGGGAGAAGAAAATGTAAAGGTTTAAAGAATGGAGAAAGGAAGGAAGGAGAGAGAAATGTAACGCCGAAAGGCATATATTTATGAATAAAGATTATATATATATATATAATAGACTATGCAACAAGATTTTATATTTACTCTTAGCATCTGTACTATTTACTCTTAGTTATTAGTATCTTCTTAATAATAATACTATACGTTTTGTTCCTTTATCGTATTATAATACCATGTAATGGTTTATTTTTCATATTATATTTTCTGTTTCTAATGTTAAAAATTATTATTTTACTGCTCTTAATAATATTTGATTATAACATTTGTTCCTTTATTTTATATTTGTACATAACAAAATTGTTTATATTGTTATAGGTTATTATTTTTTGTATTAAACTAATATATATGGTAAAGAAGCAGCTGTGTTTTTGTACCTTTTTGAAAATTCCTAGTACCGGTATTCCGGTACAATGTTTACAAAAATACGGCTTTACGAAATGTCGTGTCTGAATCGGGTCACATATGTGACAATACTCGAGTTATCCCGTGTAGTCTCGAGCCTTGAAAATATACCGTTCATGTTTCTGGAATGGTCGCGTTCTACCTATCGACATTGAATGGGATATCAGGTTTCGTTGCGTTAGGTGCACATCGCGGTGCGAAAAAGTGATTCTTGCCGCGTGTAGCTGGTTACGGAGATGGACCAACCGGCAAGATTCATTCGAGCACCGTGTGCCAGCGTGCCACATGGAATCGAGACGAACTTCTTCCTCTTTCTCGCCGCCATCTAATTGTTACAGCTCGCGCATTCTTCATTTCCGCGTTCTTTATGCGTTTACAGCAAAATTGAGTAGATGAGAAAATGGTTGCCAGAGGTTACGTTGGGCCACAAAGGGTCGATGAATAATGTTAAATTGATTAAAGTAAATTAAGTGGAACTAATGACTTGATATTACTAAATTCTTTTAACCTGCCTAACGCTTTAAATTGCACCGTATTCATTTTTGTTTTAAATGCATTAAAATCCGCAGACCTTTTATAAAAATTACAAGCACATGTTGCTGTATTTAAATGGCAAGATTTAATTTATTATTGATTTTTCAAAAGAAATGGTTGCATTTCAATATTGTTTCTCAAAAATTCACAAGTACAGTTTACACAGAAATAGGGTAAAGGTACCAGTGAGTTATCGGGTATTTAGTGACGACCTGGAAATTTTTTTATTAATTTGAAGGCATTCTCTGTAATTTATTTGCCATTATTTGTAATAAACGATTATCAATCTTTCTTTTGTATTATCGAAATTTTCTGGACGATGTTGTTAACCCTTAGCACTTGAAGGTGACTTTGAGACGCCACGAAAAATTTCTGTGACATTATTCAAAAGATTGTTGTCATTATTCAAAATGTTGTTGCCATTATTCAAAATATTGTTGGCACTATTCAAAATATTGTT
>CM052188.1:3137480-3263767 GCA_028455805.1 Lasioglossum figueresi | reverse complement strand
CAATATATTCGAATCATTAAGGTTAGAAATAACATTCAATTTAGTTTCTACTACTTGCAATCGATGCAGACAATTTTTAACATTGAAGACGTCAATATATGGTGTCTCATCTATTCGAATCATTAAGGTTAGAAGTAACATTCAATTTAGTTTCTATTCCTTGCAATCGATGCAGACAATTTTTAAAATTGAAGACCTCAATATTTTCGAATCATTAAGGTTAGAAATAACATTCAATTTAGTTTCTATTCCTTAGAATCGATGCAGACAATTTTAATTTTGCATAAAGTTTCGCAGTCTATTGAGAAAAATGCTGGGCCCATAACTATTTGTTGGTTAATTAAATGAATATGCGCAGGTTTGAATATATAAGAATAAAGATATATTTGAATAATACGTTTTACACGTTCTAAGCGACGTAACGTTCGGACAGACACTACAGATGGTGCACACTCTGACGATATACAGGATAGGTTAGAAAAAATTTATTCGAATTTAGATATAACACAGTAACTGACTGAAAATTGTATTAAAATACTAGAAATGCTATTAAGTTAATGTAAAATAACTTCCATCTTCCAGGTCATTCGTGGAAGAGCTGCACTCAAGTAGCCAAAGAGCTCGCGAGCCGAAGTTTGCCGACCACGGCTCTAACTCATTAGCATACAATTATTCAGATACGGAGAAAATTCCATTCATTGTCTACTGTGCGACCATTTTTTAGCTTCTACACAATTTGTCGTGGGACACAGCCAGAGGTGGGCATTATTTGGCGAGACAAACATTTCAAATACCATTTAATATTTCATTTTGTTTAAAGAAAATAATATTTTAAACAAGATATACAATTTCGAAAATAAAACATTTCTATTTGAACAATCTGAACATCAAAATACAATATTTCTATTTCAACAATTTGATTCACAAAATAAAATATTTCTATTTAAAAAATCTGAAACACGAAATAACATATTTTACTTTTCGCATTGTTATAATACTCTGAGAAACCGCATAAACATACACTCCATCTCATCGTTAAGAAAGGATGATATGCTCATAAATGTATTGAATTTGCACCATTATTTTCAGCAACAACATTTAAAATTAAAAATTGAAAATAAGAAAAGACAAAATACAAATATATCTTCAATATTCTTCAAATAAAATACTATTTTCAGAAATTACTGCCTCAAATAAATTATTTTATTTTCAAAAATTGCTGCATCAAATAACACATACTTTAAAGTAATTTATTATTTATTATTTACTATTTAAAATACTATTTTCCCCAGCTCTGGACATGACATCCCCATTAGGGTTTGCAATCCCTCGGGATAGATGTGGGATTTATTTCAATCCCCCGGGGTCTTCCATTATCAATTGTAGAAATGTAATACGAGGGCCATTCAATAAGTAACGAGACAAATTGATATAGCACAAAAACTGTTTATTCAAATTAATACAATATATTGGCTACTTTTCAACATAATCCCCCTCAACACTTATACATTTGTCCCATCGTTCCTCGAATTTTCTTATGCTCCTAGCGTAAAATTCTTTCGGTTGCTGTCGGAGTTGTGCACCTGAATCTTGACTTATTCGTTGGAGCCGAATTGTTTTCCACGTAAAGCCTCCTTAAGGGGACCAAACATGTGAAAATCTGAAGGAGCAAGACTATAAGGAGGCTGTGAAAGAATCTCCCAGCCCAGTTTTCTAATGCATCTCGTCAATGCGAAATTCATTGGAGGAAGTTGAAACTCCGACCGGTCGTCCACTTCGCTGCGCATCACCGACACTTTCGCGGCCATTTTTAAACTGTTCTACCCACTTGTAAATGCTCGAACGGTTCAAACGCTTATTCCCGTACACTTTTAACATCCTTGCATGGATCTCATTACCATTAACACCTTCTGCGACTAAAAATCTAATCACAGCACACAGGACTTGACATTTTGAACTGACTGAATTATAGGTTAGGTTTACAAAATCTTGGCAAACAGCCGATCAGAAGTCGTTACAAGGATGCCAACTTGAAATATAGAAAGTTTCGTGTCGGTTCATGAAACCGTTTAGAAGCTACATCAGTTTGTCATAAATTTTAAACAAAGTCTAACGAATATGAACGTTACGCCTTTCTATTTAAATTAAATAAAATATGATTCGCTTGTGATCAATGTTTCGCAAAGGAAGTGGTTACTTGAATTGGCCTCGGGAATCAGGAATCGACTGATAATTATCGTTATAGATATATATTTTGTAATAATTTTTTAACTAATTGTTTAAGTTTCAGACCAACTCAACTTTGAAAAAAATTTCTGCTCACATGGTGTAGTAAACTAATTGCTCTAACTTCTCAAGGAAGTTCAAATCGTATAGTCCAATATTTAAAAGGTTATATTTTATTTTAGAACATCCAAATAAGAAAATGGAGTGCGACTAACTGAAAGTTAATAGTTATTATGAGTACACTATTTCCTAAATGTTTTATTATTGTTGGAGGCGAAGAATAGGCTGACCATCGTGCTAATTGAAATGTATCAGGTCGTTAAGCATGAAACTTAAAAAATGTGTTTGAAATTTGTGTTTTATTTGTCAAGTTTCATACTTAACGACCTGATAGAAGGGTATGCTAGTAGTTATACAGTTTTAAGGAATTTGTAAGAAAAATTGACCCTGCATGCTTTCCGTTCACAGTCATTTCTATGTTATTATACGAGGTCTGTTCAGAAAATAATCGAACATTTTGAATTACGCGCCAATGGAGATATTTAGTGATATACGGTTGGCAGCACTGCGTTGCGCATAACCTCCTCTACAACCACATGATCTTGCATTGTTGATAACTCGTTTAGTTTTCGTGATATTGTTATGTGAGTGCAACGTGTTTAAGTGTTAGTGACGATTTTTGAAATGTTCGATTTTCTGGAACAACGATGCAACGTACAATTTTGCGTGAAACTGGAGAAAACTTTCACAGAATCGTTTCAACTTTCGAAACAAGCTTACGGAGATGATGCTCTGGGTCGTACGCAATGTTACGAATGGTTTTCACGATTTAAACTACTATCTTTTCTTATTTCCGAAATTAAAATCAGTTGTGAAATTACGCTGTTTTTCAGACTATTGATGACACAAAGCAAATTCGTCACAGGCCTTAAAGGCCATTTCAAATGAAGCTATCCAGGACTGCTTCGCGAAATGGAAACACCGCTGAAAAGAGGACATGGTCCAATAATCTATAAAATTAATAATACAGTTAGAAAAAATAAAGTTTAAAAAAATGAAGTTCGGTTATTTTATGAACAGACCTCGTATTGTCGTAACTGGACTGCGAATTTGTATGAAAAGTAAATATTGTCTGTATTAACAATGTGCGGCTTTACTAATCTATTTAAAGGAATTTCTAGGCAAAGTAAAAACGTAGAATTTGGATTTTGGTTTGTGTTGCCATATGGCAAACGCGCCACTGTATTTAAAAGAAGAAATACTTCAGTTTTCTTCTTAGGTTTCATGTGATCGTGGCATTGTTCACGAATTTAATGTACAATAAATCAGTGAAATGATTAACTATTGCTACAAAAGTGATTGTCGAGTCTGGCTCGGCATTTGTACATTCAAGTAAATACACTGCGAATTTTATTCATTTATTACAGAAATGGTGGGTGCAATTCCAGACAGTGAACGAATTAAATTAATTTAAGAATGTCAACGCTATATTGTTACGATTTACAATGGTAGAATGCGATGGCTAGTTTCGATCAGGATATTTAGCCTGGAACAAGATCTCTCGTAGAATTTTTTTCATAAACTATTATCATATCGTATTTTTCACTGTTAAAAATCGTAATAATAAATGTAGCACCTTCCTCAATGCGACTTTAACGTTTACTAACATAAAAAATAGACATTTCGTGTTGATGATTTTTACTTTCTAGCCGGGAAGATGTTTACAAACATGTCGCGGAGCCGCGAGAAGCAATGGACGGGCGACGACGGTGCTGCCGCTTATCGTGGCTGTCGATTTGCTGCCGAATAATGATAATTACTCGTCGTAAACGTAAAAGTAGGACTTTTCAGGCAAATGGTCCTCTAGATTGATCTTTCATCTAGCGATTTTGACTACTAAGAAACCCCGTCTTTGCATTATTGAGTAATCAGCAGTGGAATCCCGGACCCTTGCAATCCTCGCGTACGTATACAGTCCGCAGTCTAACTCTAAGACACGTGAGTCTTATGGTCAATCCATTTTTGAGAACAGCTTCCTTGCGCAAAAAGTGGAAACCGAACGTCGAAGACAATGCGAAGCGGAAGAAGCATACTCTGTCCAAGAAATGTTTCGAATTGAATCGACGTCACAATGCGTACGTGAAAAGTTAAATTTACCGCTACACGGATTTGATTGGACGTGTTATTGTAAACACGCGAGCCGTTCCAATATTTACACTTCCTCTGGCAAGGTTGAAATCTATTTTCTAGCGAGACGGAAGCTGGGAGATTCAAGATTTGTCACATGCTACGTATTTTTTCTCGAGTCCGATTTTATGAATTTTTGCCAAACTCATTTTATTCGAGGTGTCACCTTGGAGCTTTAATTTCCGGCTACGCAACTGGCAAATATTCATTTGAAAATGAAGAAATGAAGACTATTTTAACCAGACTGGTAACGGAGATTTTAACCCTTCCCACTCGTTTGTCGAGTGTGAAATGGGTTTCTGTATGTATTTGGTTCTTTCTTTATTTATATTTGTCTTATTTGTTAGTTAAAGACATATATAAGTTCCATAAATATGAATTACAATATAGTTTGAGAGCTATATTTAACACTGACCGTATCGTGCACAAAATGCGACTGCCGAATTGTTTTATAAAAACGACAGCACTGCATTTATTTGAATTTCTTGCAATTTTGATAATAATACGTGCTTGAATGAAGAGATTCATTTAACAATTTCTAATTGAATTATCCTTGCAACTTCAGTAATTATAAAGTAAAAAATGTGACACCCGTCATTCGAACATAGACAAAATTGTTAAAATAAGTAGCAGTCAAGGAACTGATCATTGAAGTAAACTTCACATAAAACACTTCAAATGTTAGGGAATCGTTGGCAACAAAATGGAAAAATAATTCGGAATTCAAAGGGTTAACAAAGTGAGACAAAGTGAGACAAAGTTTAACAAAGTAAAAATGAAATTTGATTCGTTTGTAATTGATATTTAAATATAAATTTTAAGATAAATAGATCAATTTTCTTTGACCTTCTACGACATTTTTTCGGGATAAACACGTTTTAATTGCTGTAACTGTAAAGAAAATTATTTCCGGGTACCCATTTACTGTATTTCTTTTAATAATCTGTTAACGTACCTCTAAAAAATATTACAAAATTTCTCGAAATGTCCAGTCTTTGCTCGCCGATATATTAATTTATAGTTTTAACATATTATTGACCGGCAATCTTACATAGAAGATATCTCATGTCACCGGTTATTATTTCGCAATTAAAAATGTGGAAGTAAAACAATCTAAATAAACTTCATTAATACATAATTAATTATAAGATGAAACTTTGAACACATCTTTTACATAACTTTTAATATTTTTTTGTATGATAAACTGTATAGCAATCGCTGAATGAACAAAGGCTTGGAAATGTTCTATTTTGCCCTGGGTTTCATAAATTGAAATTGATGATGCAAGTGCAAACACGAATTAACTCGTGATCGGTGAACAACGTGTTAAAATGAGAATTTATGCAAGTATGTTAAACACAAAGGTTTGAAATATTCTATACAATTTGGTTGGCTACATAAGGGTTGAAGGAGTTCCTGTTCCCAAGCAAATGAAGATCGATTGAAGGGAATGCGATCCGCAATTAGTCTTTCGACGCCTATTCTAAGACGATCGTGCCGCAGGGGCAGACAACAGACGAATAAAAAGAACAGCTGCGTTCTCGCGTTTAATTAGAAATACAAGTTCTATAAGAAGCGCCGCGCAGCGCACCGGTGCGGTCGTGTTTGTCGATCAACTAGGCGAACATCCCAAACTAGAGTTCTCGGGGTCGAACCGAGGACGAAGGTCAAGACTGAACATGCATAAAAATAGTACCGCCAACTATACCGGCGTCAATCGAGGTACAATGAACTGAACAATGCAAGCTTCCGTTTAGCGTAACATTAACTCGGCTGCTCCCAAACGCTCTTTATTCGGAGAACTCGACTGTACCGGATCACACTGTTAGGCTTCGTTTATACAGGGTACGCCGCTGCTTTTTCGAAACTTATTGTTTACAAGATTGCGGATCTTTATCGAAAATTAGACATTTGCTCCGTTGATTGCAAGACACGGGAAGCGAATAGAAATTTTGTTCCTTTTTCACGATCTTTGAGAAACTGACAAGGGAATAAACAATTTCATTTTAAAAGCTAAATTATAGTGACTAGGCTGATTTTATGCATTCACTATCGAAATGGGTAGATGGAACACAAAACAGAAGAAATATTTAAAGCGTTTACAGACACTTCTGTATTATCTCCAACCGATTAAAATTGTTAGCAAAAGAGATGGATGTCTACACAGCCCCTGTACCTTGCAATTCATTCAAACAATTTTTTTGCAACAAACTGAAGTGAAATAGGGATTTATTTTCTTTCTTAATAGATTGAAAATAATATAACTGTATCTTTAAATTCTTTTATTATTGTTACTGTATTAAACTGTGCCTATTCATTTTTATACTTAAACTGTCTTAAACTGTCGAATCTGGAGGGTTCGAATATTTATAATCTACAATTATTCAAACCGTAAAGATGCATCTATAATGAATTATTCAACAAAAGGTCTAGCAAGTCAATGGACACTTTAAAAACATTTTCGTATAAGATTCACAAGAAATTTCACATCAATAATAAATTTTCGTCAATCTAAACTGATAAAATTCGAAATTAAAGTGTTACATAATATAGAAATACTTTATGGTTATTCAAATGTAATCCTTTAAATATCACGAAACAATAAATATATGTCTAAGACCACAAACATTTTCGTATAAGATTCACACGAATTTTCACATTCATAATCAATTTTCATCAATCTAAAATGATAAAATTCTAAATTGAAGTGTTACATAATGTAAAAATACTTTTTAGTTTATTCAAATGTAATCCTTTAAATATCTCGAAACAATAAATATATGTCTAAGACCACAAACATTTTCGTATAAGATTCACACGAATTTTCACATTCATAATCAATTTTCATCAATCTAAAATGATAAAATTCTAAATTGAAGTGTTACATAATGTAAAAATACTTTTTCATTTATTCAAATGTAATCCTTTAAATATCACGAAACAAAAAATATGTGTATAAAACCACAAACATTTTCGTATAAGATTCACACGAATTTTCACATTCATAATCAATTTTCATCAATCTAAAATGATAAAATTCTAAATTGAAGTGTTACATAATGTAAAAATACTTTTTCATTTATTCAAATGTAATCCTTTAAATATCACGAAACAAAAAATATGTGTATAAAACCACAAACATTTTCGTATAAGATTCACACGAATTTTCACATTCATAATAAATTTTCGTCAATCTAAGCTGATAAAATTCTAAATTAAAGTGTCACATAATGTAAAAATACTTTTTCATTTATTCAAATGTAATCCTTTAAATATCACGAAACAAAAAATATGTGTATAAAACCACAAACATTTTCGTATAAGATTCACACGAATTTTCACATTCATAATCAATTTTCATCAATCTAAAATGATAAAATTCTAAATTGAAGTGTTACATAATGTAAAAATACTTTTTCATTTATTCAAATATAATCCTTTAAATATCTCTAAACAAAAAATATATGTCTAAGACCACAAAGATTTTCGTATAAGATTCATACGAATTTTCACATCCATAATAAATTTTCATCAATCTAAACTGATAAAATTCTAAATTGAAGTGTTATATAATTTAAAAATACTTTTTAGTTTATTCAAATGTAATCCTTTAAATATCACAAAACAAAAAATATATGTTTAAGACCATTTTTAATTTTGAAAAATAATTATTGAAAAATAGTAGCTACTATGACAACATGAAATTTCATATCTATCTCAAGTCTAGATTCATTTCAAAAGCTAAATGATTGTGACCAGACTGATTTTATGCATTCACGATCAAACACAAAACAGAGGAAATATTTAAAGCGTTTAAAGACACTGCTGTATTATATCCAATCGATTAAAATTGTTAACAAAATAGATGAATCTCTGCACAGCCTCTGTACCTTGCAATTCATTCAAACAATTTGTACTTTTAAAAAATATTCTTGGAAAATAATTATTGGAGAATAGTTAATACTTTTCAGTGTTATGTCGAATCGAAGTCGACATTGACTGTTGCATCTATAGTTATAGTTACCTATTTTACTGGTTTCACATTACATTCATGAATAATACCACAATTACGCGTGATCTGCCAGAACAATTATAATATTTCCCAACTGTTCTCAATAGGTTACAAAATTTACATATAGAAACGTAATAGAATTATATGATACAGCAAGTTTTTAAATAAAAGCCAGAGGTTACGTTGGGCCACAAAGGGTCGACGAATAATGTTAAATCGATTAAAGTAAATACAAAATCAAGTGGACACCCATGGAAAATGTTTTGGAAAGTGGACCAAACGACTTGAGTTTTTTCTTTAGAATGTTGGAAGGATTAGTTCACTAAGTGATGTATGAAAAAGATTAAAATTAAAAATTACTATTGGTCGATGTTGCAGACACAAAAACACAATCTGCGCCTGTAATGAAAATTTAAAATATGCCTTTTGTAGATCAAGTTATATATGTACGTACACAAAATTTCCTATAAAAACAGCAAAAATTCTGAGGAACTGTGATTGAAAATTTAAATCTATCGTAAGCTCAAAATTCGAAGATTCTTACATCGTTCAATGCGCACAGCTTTTTTATGCGTCAACCGATTTCGATGAAACTCCGTGCATGTATAGAACTTACTTAGATCTACAAAAGGGAATATTTTAAATTTTCATTACAGTCGCAGATAAAAAAGTTAGAAGTCGTGAACTTCGCTTTTTTCTATGAAATTCATTCTGAATGCTAATCTAGCAAAACAGAGGAAATATTTAAACCGTGTAAAGGCACTGCTGTATTATCTTCAACCGTTTAAAATTGTTAACAAAAGAGATGGATGTCTACACAGCCTCTGTACCTTGAAATTCGTTCAAACAATTTTTAGTTTTGAAAAATAATTAATCTAAATTTTAGAAACAAGTTTCGAGTCATTTTAAAGGCTAAAAGTAAGTAAGTGATAAAAATTTGAAATATGCTTTTTCCAAATCGATGAAAAAAAAGGTCCGGTCGTTCGGTCCAATGTGAAGAAAGTTATACCGTTCTAAACGACATTCGTACGCCAACAATTATCGTCATTAGTGACATATTGAAACATATTGTTCAAAGAAACTAAAAAAATTCGTTGATATTTTTGTCTCCATTGAGAAATACAAGTTTCATATCTGCAAAAAGAAGTAATCAGAAAACTTCCGAGCGTCGGTGTACGACCTCTCCGTACAATTATCGAAAATACGACGATTAAAATGCAAGAAGAAAAAAATGAAAAGTAGCGAGACGAATTATTACACGAACGTTGAATTTTTTACTTTTCCTGGGCTCCTCCTTTTTGAGATGGATTCCTCGTGGTGTATCTCGCTGCTGTTACATCACCGTCTCGTATCGATCAATAAATTGTAAATTAATATCATCGCAATTACGTTAATCTCTGATTGGGCAAATCTATAATTCAGTAACATCAGTTGCGGGTAATTAGTTGAAACGGTGATAAGTAGACCGGCAATGTTTATGCAAATTGAAATTTCCGTATGGCGATTCGAAAATGTAAAACTCTCGAGTGTAAATCACTTTCTGGGCACTGTTTAAATTATTTCAATTATAATACTGTTAATTGCGTGCCCATCAATCTTATTAATAGTCGGCGGATTTTATGCATTTACGACAAAAGGGAGTAGGTTTAATTTAAAACAGTAAAAACATGAGAAGAATTTAACTGTTATATTATTTTCAACCTGTTAAACATGTTAAGAAGGACATTAATGTTCATTTCACTGGAATTTGTTGCAATTTAGGTGGAAAATTTTTACTTTGCATGAAGAGATCCGCTGTTTACTTATTAAATATACTTTATACATACTTTTCGCGTTAAATGGCTACAGTGAAATAAATTATTATTACTTTCGAGAAATTCCTATTTGATTATCCTCGATGCATACATATATGTAATGTGAGTACATCAACTATTCTCTATCTCTGTTGTAAATTATATTTGTCTTGCGAAAGAAAGATGGCGAACGAGTGCGGGAAAATTTTGACGAAGAAGCAATTTTACCGCACGTGTGAAATAAATATAGAGAAGTGGACGGGGTTTGGCAGAGAGCCGCAATTTCTCCCCCAGACGGCTAAGAATAAACTGTTGGAATACCGGCGACAGTTATCTTATTTTATGCAGAAGGAATCTCGAGTCTTAATAAGAAAAAAACGTAGAGATGCGAAATGCTTAGCTACGCTGTATAGTCGACGTGCAAAATGTTTAATTGCTAATGTTCCTGTTCATGAATCCCATTTATCAAATATATAACGTTCCAACTAATTTCAAATGCACAAAACACGAAGAAGAGCATTTGTCAAGGTATGTATATTTACTCTTCTAATTCGTACGATATACCAGAGTGTTAAAGATGGCCGCTCGGTTACGTTCATGCAAACAGAATTGCCCGTTTTTAAGAGCAACTTCACCAGAAGAAGAAAAAAAAATGTGACACGAGGCGCGCAAGAAAATTTTACAGAATCTTTAATTCTACGATCATCGCGGCGTGTCGCTCGAGAAAAATATATTTAACTACGTTGCGTGGAGCATTTGAAGCGTGCAATATTAAACTGGCGCGAAAAGTTGCTTCGAAAAAAATAAAAATGGGCTCGGCGCATGTGCTCTCCGGGCGAAGCACGAAAGCGAGCGCGAATCGGCCTGGACCTGGCGAAATAAACTAAAACGAGGCACGTGCGTGTTCGGTGATCGATTGGGAGAAAAAGAATGTTACGGTTACGAACGTGGAAATCGTTTCGCGAGCAAATTCGGAAATTGCCGGATCGGATTCGCTAAAAATCTACGCACGAAGAGGTTATTGCTCGTTGTCTATGGGAGATGTGAATCGTATGAAGGTCATTGGGTCAAGACCGGTTACCGGCAACGTTATCGCACACCCCAAATGAACTTTCAATGATCGCGAACCTTCCGGCCGAAATCTACCGGGCGGTGAGAAATAATTTGTATCTATGTATGTAAGAAGGGTCCGTCTACTTACCACCCATGGTTGGAAAGAAACTTTATGTTTCTTTTTCGAACGGACAGTTTCTACGACACACTCAACACTCGCCGATGCCCGCACAACTGACAAAAAGTCGTACGCACTTCATCAGCGCTACAACACGAGTGACGACTCGAGGCTCTCCTTCCATGTCGCGGCGCTATCCCCACCTTTCGTCCCGTGCGAACGGAGCCTGAATTATCGACTGAAGATCCTGCAGACACCGCCGCAAACAAATTACACTGTCCAACAAATTTCAACTTTTTTTGGTTATTTCGACTCCCACTATACGATTCTTATAGAGTTCTTCGCGCTGATTCCGAATCTGACCTTAATTTTTCTCCTATACGTAGAGTTTTTGAAAAAAAAAAAGACACATTTTTCAACTTTGAACAATTATTGCGATGTTATCGTAAAAGATATTCAATTGTTCTTTACGGCCAAAGATTCTGTAGACTTTCCTGAATACAGTGATATCCAATGTTAATGCATTTAAACATGTTTAAACAACGATTAAAGACGGAGAGCCACCACTTTTGCACCCATTTTTGAGGATGTTTTTCAATTTATATAAAAAAATAAGGGTCCAGCGGAAAATCGAACTATACCCTTTCAAATTTCCAACGTCGACGTTTTTTTCGACCCGGAAAGCAAAATATCATCGCCCGACATGAGTTGCCGCCAATTCAATATCCTTTATAATAACATCACAATAATTGTTCAAAGATGAAAAATGTGAAAAATTAAGGTCAGATTCGGAATCAGCGCGAAAAACTCTATAATAATCGCATGGTGGGAATCGAAATAATTTTTGGCTGTTGGACAGTGTTATTTACCGCGTCGAAAAATACGCGAGACAAAACCTGTAGATCTGGACAGGCTGCGTTATTTTTACGCACTGTTACTCTTTCGCGTAAAATAAATGTTTATCCGGAAAAAATTGAGAAAAATGCCAAAACAAGACCTCCAAAATTTCTTCTAAAATTTGAAAATTTAATTGCGGTTTCTTTATCTTTTATTGATAAACGTGCAGAACTTGCGAAACCTACATTTTTTAATTGCATGTTATTTTTTTCAGGAAATTGCATACATTTCTCTTATTAAAAATAAAGAAAATCTTCTGGCTCCGCTTTATCGAGGGGAGAGGTCTTATAAAGAGAACTACGTTTCGAAAAGCCATCTAAAATGAACCGTCAATTTTTTTTTCATTAATTGCAGTTTTCTGGGGGTGCCGTAAAAGAAATTTTGAAAAATTTTTCGTCTAAAGTAAGAGCCACCCTAATCCACAATCTATAGCGGATCAAATTTAATTTTTACTATAACTTTTCTTTATTACATGTAAAACATAACGATGTCTCATAGACGTCTGTTTTACGTCGTTTTTAGGTCTTACGTCCCAAAAAGTTTTAACGCCTGAAATTAGATGTTTTAAAGACGTCGTTTTTACGTCTGAAATAAGACTTTAAAAGACGTCGTTTTTACGTCTGCAGTGAGACATTTTAAAGACGTCGTTTTTACGTCTGAAATAAGACGTCTTTTCGGAGGTGTCGTCTGAAAAGACGCCTAAACTACGTCTAAAAGACGTCTCTCAGACGTACCGGTTTTTTTAACCAGACGTTCGGGAGACGCTTGAAAGCCGTTCAGTAGCTGTTCAGACGTCTGAATGTCTTGCGACAGGCGTCTTACAGATGTCTTTGAGATGTCTCAATGCTACATATCTGGGAAAATAATATGAATGTAAGTAATAATCAAATAAGTAGACTTAAAAAATTAAGAAAAAGAAAATTTAGCAAGGAACTTTTTAACTACATAGAACAATAGAACCTTCCTCTCTGTAGTAATGATACAAATATTTCAACATTTAAACGTAATAGTAGCGTGAAATAGTAAATACAGGCATAAAAATTATGAATATTTGTAATATTAGTCCCGGAAAGTACGTCACGAGGTCATTGAGACAACGAGTAAGGACAAATACCGCAAAAACGAGACGTCTGGTCAACCTACTAAGGCATCGTCGTCTGCATTATTATCGGAAATGTTCGCCATAAGAGGATTACTCGCGTAACGGGTTTAAGATAAAACCTAATCGAAAGGCTGAATTGCGATTGTTAAGTGTAGTAAAATTTGTATTACTTCCTACACATGTATATTTGTATCTGACTACGAGCACATCTCATTGTAAAACTGAAGCGGCAAAGCCGGTGGTTCTGCAGATAATTACAAAGAGGATACTTGATCTTCTCTTTTACAGTTATTTGTACAATATAACATAAATAATATACATATAAACAATGTATTTCCACGGTAAAACTTTAAAAAAAAGGAAAAGATTTAATTATCCACGTCCGGACTTGAACCCCGAACCGCCTGAGTAAAGCTGATGACCTACCGCCGAACCTGTAAAGGTGTCTCGAAAGTAAAAACTATGGATTTGGGTCACTAGATACGACAACAAACTTAAATCAAAATATCTAAAAATTGTTTTAGTAAAAAACGAAGGCCCATTCTAAGGAAACCCAAAAGGGTTTTTTATACTACACGAGCACTACTCCTTGTCTTCCCCTTGGAAAATGGACAAATTAAAAAAATAAATCAATTCCAAGGGTGCACACAGTAAAATTTTAGCGGGCCAACCATTGCGCGACAGTAACAAATTGCAAATGTATAAGTGTCCATAAATAACGAACGCACTTTAAAAGAGTATAACATTTCTATAATCGAACCAAATGACGTTTTTGAAATATTAGAAGAATTAACTTACCAAAATGACATGCAAAAAAGATTGTGAAAAAATTGCAATTGCTAAGAATTATATGAGAAAATAAAAAAGGTACTTTCAGAATCTTTTTAACTAGAGCCCGTAACGAAGATTTAAACTTTTTTACTGAGCATACTTGTTTCCAGGATTGCAAGTGTGCGTATTTTAGATGAAATAAAATTTGATTCGTTCGTAATCAATATTTAAGAATATAAACAAATACAAAAACTATAAATTTCCTTTTCCCTTCTACGACATTTTTGGAGATGAAGACGTTTCAATCGCCGTAACTGTGAAGAAAATGGTACGGCAAGTAGTTAAATCGAATCCGTCGTGTAAGAACGTGTTCAGCCGATCGTTTAACCGCATCGCTTTAAACCGAATGTGATGTTAAACCTGCGTAGAGTATCGTGTATCAAACAAGCGCAGTAGAGCGCTGGCCGAATAATCCATGCGCGCGAATTTTCCAGCCGTTCGCGACACCTGCTGCGAAAACGCTGCGGCAGCCGATGCGTCGTTTCAGTTCCGGGCGTTCCTCGACGGACAAACAAAACATGCATCGTGTAGCGGGAGAGGATACAGTAGCGGTGAAAATTACGGCGACACGTTCGTTCGCGCGCTGTCGTCCGTTCGAGTCCGGTCTGAACCGTTTGATTCCGTAAAGTAAAATGTAGCCAGTCGTTTCCAGCCGAAGTCAGTGCACCGGCGCTTGTAAAAACTTCGAAACTCTTCTATGAGATCATCTCTCCCCGTTTCCGTCATCAGCACGTTCACATACATCGAGGAGTGGCGCGCGAAAAAAATGGCCAGCTCACCGACCAGCATCGAGAATCAAATAGACAGTTTTCTCGAACAGTTTAAACGCAGTGCCTCCCGTGCTATGGAGGAGTCCCACAGGTCCAGCTTCCATGCTTGCAGCAGTAGTATCAGTCACAGTCGAAGTGGTAACCTGGATCTTGAGATCTTGGATGCTGGTGAGTTTCCGCTTTTACCTTCTCACAGTGTAGAGCATCCCGTTTCATTTAAAAAATTCAAATCGTCTTGTCCTAACGATCGCTAGCCTAATCTATTTATTGCACGGAAGTGCAACCGTTTTTCCGTTGTTGTCCATTGATTTTTCGGGCGTATCTTGCACATTTCGGTGCGCCCGTTTCCACACAATATAAAGTCGAACACGCACGTTAGATAACGAACACGTTCGCGTAACATTCGAGCTCGTTCGATCATCAATGTTAATGAACATCAAATTTTTCTTCCTACTGTGACTACATTCGATATCTTCGATAACGCACGTGTGTGCGTGTTCGTTGTCACAAAGATTAGCATGCGTTACAACATAAAAGCCTATATGTATGTATTTTGTATCTCTTCGTACCAATTCGTTCTCGAATTAGCTAATTTTCATCGTTAACGAATGAACAGAGTATAATACCATGATTGACTCGGCGCGTCGAACACGTTCGAATAAAGAACACACGCTCGTTCTCGTCGGACAGAAGATTATGTAAATGATGGGATAACTGGCGATCGAGTGAAATCAAATACGTTTCGATTTAATCGTACGGTTTGACAGTGACACGCTGCTAGTCACGTGCAGCTACCCCTCTTTGGGGATCGAGTCTCCCGCGATTGGTTGTTTCTTCCTCTGTCATTACCTCCACCGTGGGAGCGGCATTATGGCGACGTAGCTCGGTTGTCCTACGATAGAGGTCGTCGCCCGTTGCCGTGGTTCCTCGTGCCTCTTCGAGTTGTAAAACTGCAGGGTTGCAAGATGCATTTAGTAGCCTCGCGAAAGAAATACCGACCGTGTCGCTGTTAATCACGCTCTCGCAAACCGATTTCTATGAACGACGATCACGTCGCAATTATATATGTAAACGTTGCGTCGCGCGGAGTGTTCTAAAGGCGGTTCGGCAATTTACGAATCATTAGAGTCTGCGGGAGTCGTTGTTCCGGGAACGAACGTGAAACAGGCGCCGCCGGCATCGCTTACGAGTTTCTATTGAATTGACGTACGCGACAGAGACTGACCCGGTTCACCGCGTCAACAATGAACCAAATCGCTGCCCGTCGACCTTACTGATCGTACCGCGTTATAGAATATAACTACGTTAGCTTATTCTCAACGATCGACTGTGAAATAACAACCAAAATATGATTCTTCGACGAAAATCCGCGCACGGCTGCAATTGTCCTTGCCATCAACACTGTTCCACCAGATGTGCAGGTTTGAATTACACGCGTATAATATGTATATGTACAACACCTTTCCATATATGTACTATTACGCACGTAACCGATCACACACGCTTTAACCCTTTGCACTCGGAGCTATTTCAACTCGAAAATCAAACGTTTCTTCCGACCTAATATATTTCCGTTCTTTGCGGTATTTTAAATTTGGTGGATATGAAATTGATGTAATACCTCATACGATAACTAAATGTTTGGTAATTGAATAGATACCAACGTATCTAGTAACGTAAACAATATTTTCAATAATGGTATAGCAAGTTTTAGTAACGCCGCTAATGGTTAAATCGGAATAACTTTTTTATGAATGGACCATTTGCACCATTTTTTACCTGGGCCAATAACGAAAATTTAAAAGATGTGTTTTGTAAAATCGTATAAATTATATACGTTCTGAAAATTTCATTGAAATTGGTTCATTGGTTTACGAATTATAAACGATCGAATGTGATGAAAATAGCAGTTGCAGGCCGAGAATCGTGAGAAATTGCAATTTTTACCATTTTCGATCGTATGTAATTCGTAAACCAATTTTATGCGAGTTTACAAAGCGCATCTTTTAAATTTTCGTTATTGGCTCACAGCTAAAAAAGTTGTAAAAATTATTTTTTCCAACGTATTTATTAGCCGTCATTTACTAAACTAATTCTTCTAGCCTTACAGAGAAATTTAAGTCGTTTGGTCCATTCATAAAAAAGTTATTCAGATTTAAAGTGTGCGTGATCAGTTATGTGTGTAACTGCATATGTGTATATCATGTAAATTAATGCGACACGGATGAGAGTCCACCAGCGATGAAATTAGAAACACACGTCGAAAACGTTCTTCGCGGTTCTGTTTTCGTGAGTTCATTGTAACTACGAAGGGACTATTGATTTATAGATACGTGTGTTTACATACTCGTTGTCGGGCATGTTGCAGATAGCCGATACCTCGATTCAAGTTTTTATAGAAACATTCATCCTATTAAAAGACCAAGTGTTTTTATAACAGCGTATAAATAATGTCCGCGTCTACGGGTATACTTGTACAATAACTTTTCAATCCATTTTCGTACATTACATGCTGAATCAATAGTCAAACTTGTTCGAACGTTACGTATCGATGTAATTCAAGTGTTACGATTTAAATATTTAACAGGCTTATCGTAACATTCGCGCTACTTGATGAGAATTGATATGCAACATTGCTTCTGATTTGTTACGACAATATTATACAACGATGCATGGTCTTCGGATGTACAGGGTGTTCCTAAAGTAACTACACTTCACCGGCGCATCCTATTAACCGTATTGACGAAAAGCTATATTAGGGAGAACCGTACTCCCTGTCTCTAAATTGAGGGGGCTGTCTCTGTCAAACTAATGCGCACAGTGGTGCTCAATCAAACTTACCACTTATGCAAAATTACTCTACACTCTATAGTAAGTACGTAATCACTAGACAGTGCATCTTTATACAAGACAAAAGTTCGATTCGAATCGCAACAAACTGAAGTGAAATTGAAATTTATTTTCAGTCTAAATATGTTTAATAAATTGAGAATAATGTAACAGTGTTTTAAAATTCTTCTAATGCTTTTACTGTTTTAAATTGTGCGTATTCATTTCTGTGGAGTGAACAAACTGGAGTGAAATAGGAATTTATTTTCTTCCCTATTACGTTTAGTAGGTTGAGAACAATGTAACAGTATTTTTACTGTTTTTAATTGCATCAATTCATTTCTGTGGAGTGAACAAACTGGAGTGAAATTGAAATTTATTTTCCGTCTAAATATGTTTAATAGGTTGAAAATAATATAAAAGTGTTTTAAAATTCTTATAATATTTTTACTGTTTTAAATTGCACCAATTCATTTCTGTGGAGTGAACAAACTGGAGTGAAATTGAAATTTATGTTCCGTCTAAATATGTTTAATAGGTTGAAAATAATATAAAAGTGGTTTAAAATTCTTATAATATTTTTACTGTTTTAAGAAATTTGTTTTCTTTCTTAGTATGTTTAATAAATTGAAAACAACATAACAGTGTTTTAAAATTCTTCTAAAGCTTTTATTGTTTTAAATTGCACCAATTCATTTCTGTGGAGAGAACAAACTGGAGTGAAATGGAAATTTATTTTCTCCCCTATTATGTTGAGAATAATTTAACAGTATCTTTAAACTCTTCTAATATTTTTACTGTTCTAAATTGTAACAACTCATTTCTGTGGAGTGAACAAACTAGAACGAAATAGAAATTTGTTTTCTTTCTTAATACGTTTAATAGTTTGAAAATAATATAAAAGTGTATTAAAATTCCTCTAATATTTTTGCTATTCTAAATTGAAAGTATTAATTTCTGTGGAGTGAACAAACTATTAATCCGTTCAATAGGTTAAAAATAATATAAAAGTGTTTTAAAATTACTGTTTTAAATCGCACCTACTCATTTTTCTCATAAATGCATCAAATCGACTGTCTATTAATTACAAACTGGAATACACACTGAAGTAACGACTATATGCTAAAGTATACTCGATCGAGAAGTGGTTTTAGTGCTGCTTTACACTGCGTTAGCGATATTAACGGGCGGAGTCCCCTTTGTTCCCTGCGAACAGTGTTCCGTATTAATCACAATGTCCAATTCGAATACGAATTAACGTGATCGTCGTTCTTTTGTTAGAGTTCGGTTAAACCCGTTTATGTTTATCATGGTATCCGAACGATATGTGTATATGTTGAATATTTGAAAGTCGAAGTTAGATTATACTCAATTCTCGAATATCTAACGAATTGACAGTCGAAGTTCGTTGTCGGACGGTTAATAGAATGGACGAAGTAAAGTATAGGCACACGTTTTAGAATGATTCCGTATCGAATCGAGTGCAACTTGAAGACCGTGTGCGCTGCACGTAACGGGACTGGAGCTGTTCCCCCCTCCACGCGGTATTAAGAAATATACGTTCGCCATATCATCGAGCGTGGTGCTTCGCAATATTTAACCGGTGTACTGAGAATCACAGACGATCTGTATCACGAGAACATACACAGTTTGAGATGCAGTATATTTTGAAATGTACTGTAATCGCCTACACGAAGACAATAAAGAAAGTTAAAGAAAGAAAAGGTAAGTAAACTCTTTATCTCTGCCACACGTACCGCATAAACTATCAAACTTGTAAATCTGTCCGTGGGAATAAGTGATTCTCAACCTTGTTGATGTCAATGCATATTTTTTCTCTTTTCGTTCCGTTGGGTGAAACGTAGACACACATAAATACATCTGATAACGCGTACGTTGAAATTAACTGGTTATCTATACAATATGTTCTGTAATGCTTGTAACAATGGGTTTTGTTTAAACAAAAATTTCACGGTTAAAACAGATATGTGTGTGTGTGTGCGTGTGTGTATAAGTGACGTTGTAATCAGCTGATCGTTTGTTTACTGTACTCTGGATCGAAAATCGCGACACATTTTATTTTATTTCAGTTCTGCTTAAATGTTTCTGTTAGTATGCTCTTCCATGATCGATGTGTTGATGTTTAGCTGAATATATATGAACAGCGTTAGAAAGCACATTGTCGAGTAATAGAATCGGTGGAGCATGGATACTAATTTGTGTGAAAGGAATGAGACAGCGACGCAACCAGGGATCGCATCGCTAGACGCATCGTGCGATAGAAATGACGAAACGCAGGTATCTCATTGTCGATACGTAGCCAATGATCAATTAACGCATGCACAAACCAAGCAAGAGGTAAGTGATTACGTACTTTGAACTCGATGCAAAACAATTATGTATTACTTGAAAGTTTGCATTGTTTATACAAAGATTTGACCGTTATAGATGGCGGAGCATACAGATACAACAAGTACATCTCCCAAATCAAAGAAGACGACCACCAAAATTAAAGCGAAGAAGCCTAAGCCAGAAAGAGAGTTGGCTTATGATTCCACGAAGCTAGAAGACACTCCGGCGCAAGTGTTGGAACGATTTGAAAAAGGGTGCGAATGTCAAGACGACCAGTGCTTCAAAGGACTGAATCCCGAAACAGTGTATAAACATAGACTAAATATTGCAGAATTAACTAAGGCCGAACATGATATGTATTTAATGGGCGTCACGATGGCGTGTTTGACAAATCCGTATGAAACAGCAAGACACACCGAACGACGCAGATTACGCGCGCAATATGTATATCATGGTCGTAGAGTTTGTCTAGATGCTTTTTTGTATTTGGAAAACTGTACACATTATCAAATAAAAAGAATCAGGAAGCATTTGATGACTCATGGCGTGACACCGCGAGTTCATGGCAATCACGGAAAGATTCCGCACAATACGTTCTCCTTAGACATTTATAAAATAGCTACGCAGTTTTTGAAAAACTTTATCAATCTGCAAGAAGCGAAGCAGAAAACTAAACTTGCGAAAAATGCCCCGTTACATTTACCATCTGATATTACACGTAAGGTAGTGTACGACACGTACATACAACATTGTAGAAAAGTATCGCCCAATATAAAGATAATGGGCTATTCTACCTTTAGTAGATTTATGAAAGTCCAATTTCCACAAATCAAATTCGCAAAGTTGGAGTTTGTAGTTAGAAATCAAAGTATTCAAAGTCAGGGATGTAATAAAATAGAATTGGAGACAGAGTTAGTTAATAAGAAACCATCTAGATCGGCAGACTTGATAACGGAAGATGGTGCCTTATTGCCAATATTAATTGCTAGCGAGGCAGGACAAAGCAATACTTACTTTTTGACACCGGTCGGCAAATTACAGGATGGTATAAATTATCATATAACTGCAAGTGGGCTTTTAGCCAGTAAACCAGGATTGCCTATCGCGTTAACTAAAGTAAATGCTATTTAAGAAACAGAGATCTTGCTATTAAAAGATATGTAAAACTCATATTTATATATAAATATACAATAAATATTTTATTTTATATTTTATAATATAAAAAAGTTGATGCACATAAAAGATGTATTTATAATTTTGTATTGTTTCTTTTTTTTAACTCTCGTAAGGGGAAAACAAGTATTTGCTCATGGTTCGATCAAACGTTCAATAATGATATTAACGTTATTTTCTTTCATTGAAACATCAGTATTGGCTATAGAAAAGGAGAATATGTTTTTCTGTACAATTCAAGAACTCTTTTACTAAAATAATGAGTCTGGGTTTATGAAAATGTTGTACAATTTTTATTATAATACGTGCCTGAATAGATAAGCTTATTGAAATCTTCATTGCAAAAGCACCTTTGTAATTTCCATAATTATTTATGAAATAAAGAATCTGGAACTGATTAGTTTGATTAATTCGGTAATTGTAATGGTAAAATTAGTAACAATAATGTTATTCTCTGTTGTAATGATTTTTAACTTATTTTAAAAGTTTTTGTATGAATTATATATGCTATTTATATGTAAAAGGTACTGATGCATATGAAGAAATAGAAATATACATAGAACAAATTATTGCTGTTTTATAAATCTTTGTTGCAGAATGTTTTATTCTATACATAGAGTTACATGTGTAAAGTAATCGTTTTAGAATGTTAAACATACGATGTGTGATTGTGTTGTGTTGATCTTTTGTATATTACAAATATGTAACGAAAAAGTATATGCAATAAATATTCTGTATTTTTACAGTTTATAAATGTGTTTTTTTTTTTGTTATTACAATACGAACACAACTGTTGTACATATAAAAAGTTTACGGATCAATCTGCTATAGTTAAATCTCCATGTATAAATCAAGTATGCGAAGAATTTTTAGTACAGTGTTTCTCAAATTGCTTATGAAATATATAATATATGGTAGTATATAAATCTGTTAATATCAGCCCACGTTATTATAAAATTAGATCGTTAAAAAGCAATTTGTACACTACAATTAAATTTATATATACTGTAACATGATAAAAAGCAAGAAAACATTAGTGATGTTTCTCATTGTCATATATTTTACTACTGCTTGTAGATGGTGTACTTTTTGTTTTGTACCGTTACAAAGTATGAATAATTAAATATTTAAATTGTTATTCTAGTCTGAAAATAATGTGCTTTGTTATAAAGAGTAAATTTTCTTCATGAGGTGTTGATTTCAAGTTTGAGAGCCTCTTGTTTTACAGTTACAATAGAAATATTGATGGTACAGCAGGGAACTGTTTCAGTTAGTTGGAGTCAGCAAGGTCACTTGAGTGCACTCTGAGGTCTTACATTTATATACAGTAAATATTGCATAAGTAAATGTCAATGTGAATTGTGATACATATTCCAATACAGTTTACCGTTCCAAGTGATTTCTTTAAACAGTTACACACATTTAGAATAGTTTTGTATTATAAGAGAGAGAGAGAGTGCTACGTTAACCGAAAGCCTCTTACAAAATGTACTAAATGCAAGTTACAATAATAAAGATTAATCACATATAAGTACGCAATTTGTAGCACATATTTCTAACATGAACACTGTAAATATTATAAATATAAATGTTACAAGGTGTGGTATTTTAAGTGTTTAAATATTTTATGAATTTATATTATAAGATCATGAACATATATTCTATACTGTGCCGTATCGATAGATCTATTTAATGTAATTTAATGAGATCTCAATTTTCTAGAAGATGTAGAGAGTATGACTGGTGAAATTGAGAATGGAGATTTGGCGATTCGAGATGTTGCAGACCTTCTCCAGTCACAGTACGCTATTATAGCAGGTAATTAAGATTAAACGTAGTTAAATTAGCTGTCTGTGTTCTTAAGTGTACATTTCGTATATTTATAGGAGGAAAAACTCGAGAAGGTTGTCCCGTAATTACTTTTCCTGATAATGGTAATTTTCATAATTTGTCGGACTTGGATTATCAACGTCTCATGCTATACCTTACTTCTGTGCCAACGTAAGTTTTCTATTTCTGTAAAATTAGCATTAGAAGTTATAAAAAAAGCATTCTTTATCTCGCTTTCAGTTTACAAGAAGCTGATCTTGGATTCCATTTAATTATCGATAGAAGAAACGACAAGTGGAATTCTGTGAAAACTGTTTTATTAAAAATCTCTGTGAGTATACGTTGTATTAGGAAATATTGGATGATTGCAAAAGTTTGAACCCAATTTATCTCGTGACTTTTTTTGAGAATGAACATGTAACTATTACGAAAAAGGAAATCGAAAAACAAAATCAATTGTAGAAAATAGTGGTGACTATATAATTGATTAATAAAAACTGTTATTTTTAAATATAATCGTTCGAATTTTATTTTCAAACAGAGTACGAATTTTTGCAATCGTCTAATATAATTATTAAACTGCGGATCTTTATGCAAAATAAAAATTATCTGCATCGATTGCAAGAAATAGAAAATAAATTCAATGTTATTTCTTCCCTTAATGATTTTAATAGAGGGGAAATCATATATTGACATTTTCAATTATCAAAATATTCCAACAATTTTGAATTTAATCTACTCAATTTTGCTATAAATGCGTAAAGATCCGCTGTCTAATAATTATGATGTACTAAACGATGCAGTAATAAGATTGACGTTGACATAATTCTATCTTTCTAGGGTTTTTTTCCTGGCTTAGTTCACATAGCATACGTTCTACGTCCAGCTGGATTTTTACAAAAAGCTATCTCTGAAGTTACTAATAAATTTTTTAGAGAGGACTTTAAATTCAGAGTCATATTTTTAGCGAACATTGCAGAGCTACATGAGTTTGTCGAGACAGATCAGCTGACAGAGCAACTTGGCGGTACTCTACCATATTGCCATCATACTTGGATACAAAACCGAATTGTAAGCCTCTAAAATATTAGAAAACATACTATAAAACTATCTGATATTAAATGGTTACTTTAATTTGCAGAGTTTAGAAAAATTTTCATCAATGACACAAGACGTATCTCTTGCACTAGATTCTTTCACACGGCGCCTAGCCGAAATTGAATTTCCTAACAATACTGTTGCAACCACGGCTCTCTTATCTCAACAACAAGTTGAGTACAATGAATTAAAAGAAGAAATTCTTAGCGCTGCAAGACACGGTGAAGCACTGTTGGACAGTGTCCGACAATTAACTGGCAAAGGTACAGCTGATCGACTAGGAAATGTTGCAGCAATAGAAAGGTGTAGTACAGTTTTATGTCAATGCGATCAATACAAGGTGTCCACTAGGGTTGCTCTTATTGTTGAGTTTTGACGTTCTTTTACCGCACCATCCAGAATTGTTCCAAATAATTCAAAAAGAATCTGTGCAAAGTTTGAGCTCGATCGAATAAACGTAAAACGTGCCCCAAATGAGTTAAACATTAAAGTAATTAATGTAATGCTCATAAAATCGTTTTTCTCGAATATTTTTTAAATTATTGACCACATCGAAAAATATATTAGACAAAACTTGTAGATCTGGACAGACTGCGTTTTTATGTCGTATGTCTTTATGGCGGGACACGTTTTCCCGTTATTTGATCGAGCTCAATCTTTGCACAGATTCTTTTTGAATTATTTGAAATAACTCTGCACCCTAGTGTCCACGCTATTACTAACCAGCGTTTTGCTTGCTCAGAATAAATTATATGAAATAATAAATTGTATCGACGAATGTTAAAGGAATATTTCTTGTCTGAGTTTAGATTACTTGTTCAGTTGGAAGAAACAGAACGTACATTTGACTTGTTTTGGTCACATCATAGTTCTCGTTTGAGACACTGCCTAGCTTTGAGACAATTTGAAGTTGACTTTAGAGAGTTACAAGCAACTTTGGACCAACATTTAAAAACTATCGAAGACATGACGGAAGTAGGAGAAACCCAAGCAAGAGTAGAACAACTGCTACTGGACACAACAGCATTTCAGAGAATATGTAGAGTATGTACCTTTATTTCATTGATTTCTGCATCGACGTATTACTGCTAAATAAAATGTTCGTTCTAAATTATAATGCGAAGCAAGAAAAATACAGAAGAATAATATTTCTGTCTACTTCGATTTTTTCCGTGAAAAAACAGACGATAATGTTCATGTTATATTTAGTATATTTTTAAAATATCATCATCGCGTTATAGTTATCGTAACATGTATCACTTACGAATACGTGCATAATGAAAGCATACAATTAAAGAAACAAGAGTGATACAGTATTTAATCACTTTTAGTTCGAGAATGTTCACAATGCACTTGAAGCAGCAAGGTGTAATATTCAAACCAGATATCTACTTCTGCAGATACTGCATTACATTGAATTAGAGCTGTACATTATTCTACATAATAAAGTTTCGATAGAGTAGAAATTTCTGGTTTGGATACATTTATATGCAGTCACATATACATATAATGCACATCATGCACAAATGTTACTTTGCACCGCTTTCCTCATTTTGTCGATAGTCCTATTTGTCGCATACCATGTGGATTTGGGTCTTGGTAAGCAATCCACTTAACAAAATACATATATTTCCGTAATAGATTTACATTTCTAAACACAGTGATAATAATTTTAGTATTTCAACCTTTATATATTCCTGTGTTTACTCTATCTTGAGATATTCAAATCAAAAACAGTATTACTTTTAGCGGTTTCTTTATGGGTTTGTGAATTAAATCTCTATATTATCGTTATCCATTCTGTCTAAAAATCGATATACTTTAAAGGCTGGAGATATATTCGTCTATATAAAGAAATAGGGATTTAATTCATCCCTTGTATTGGCATGGTGGATCTTTGAGAATGAATATCATTGTTATTTCTCACTTTGCACTGCACGTAAGATAGTATTTTCTTTCTTTTTTTTTACAGAAATAATGAACGGATGAGAATAAAATTCAATGACTGACTGTTTGTAGTTTTCTTGTTAATGTTACTTCGATATTTGTTAAACTCGAATAAAATTACTTACGTTTATGTATAGGGGGATATAGAACGAGCGGAAGAAGTCATATCGGCTGGTCAACAACTATTGTCTGGAAGGCATCAGTGTCCGACAGATGTGGTGGAACCTAAATTCGTAGAGTTACAGAGAATCTGCACGATTCTAAGTCAAAGATTGGAAAGGCGACTGCACATGTTGACTAAATGCAGAGAACTGATGGAACGGATAGACAAGGTATCCATGTGTTGATGTTTACAGAAAGTTATACGAAAGAATATCTTCTACAGTTACACACATAATTGATCACACCATTCATAAAAAAATGATTCTGATTTAAAGTGTGTGATCAATAGACTGCGGATCTCTATGCAAAATAAAAATTGTATCAATTGCAAGGAATAGAAACTAAATAATGTTATTTCTTCCCTTAATGATTAAAATAGTGGAGAAATCATATATATTGACATCAATTTTAAAAACTTTCAACAATTTTGAATTTCATCTACTAAATTTCGCTATAAATGCATAAAGATCCGCAGTCTAGTGATCAATTATGTGCGTAACTGTACATTAGTAACCAAATTTAGAGAAGTGCCGAATTTTGGCCATTTGTCCGCACTGTGTGACCCGACCCGATATTTTCGGGTTTTCGTATATTTCTATAAATTATAAATTCATCCCTGTATATAGGCAAACACATGGTGTACACGTGGAATAGAATTACTTGCATCACAAAATAACACAACACCGCCTGACCAAGCACTCCAGGAATTACAAGAGTTAATAGAAGCTGCAGAAGAGTTCCATCAACCACGATGTATCTTCCAAGATTCCATAATGCCTGAAACTAAAGCTCTGATCACTCAAGTATGTCTATTCTAGATGAAGAATTCTACTACAAATGTCAATACAAAATGTTTTTTATACTGACACTATTTTATTAGGTTTTGCAAAGAATAGAAGACGTATCTTTAATGTGTGATAAACGGATAATGACATTAAAACAGCAATTGATTAAACCGGCGAGGCCAGTACAAACAGTAACACCAGAGCCAGTTAAACCAATGCAACCACTGCCTCAAATTGTAAAACCTGGACGAATTCTTAAAAAAGCTAATACAATGCCAAAGGTAAATCATTGTTTTCCTTATCTATATAAAGAGTGTCCCGCATACAATGGACAACCGATTAGAAAGTAATTCTACACGCAGAAGTGAAACGAAACGAAAGAATAACATTTTTTTCTTTGATGCATTCTTTTCGAGAAAAATTAGTTTAAAGATCCATCGGGTTCGCGTGCTTTAGTATAGCAAGCAGTAGAATCGGTAGGTCATGGTCAGACGCATCAAACGATTCCTATCTAATAGCACATGTACTCGCTGAATTTTCAAACTCGATTGTATGCGGAACACCTTGTATATATGTATGTAATTGCCAGTTCCTCTGTCCTCTGTAAATATTCTGTAAAAACGGTAAATAATCTCGAAACACAGAAGCCCCAGAAAGCTGAAATTTTGTACATAGACAGCCAGTAGCCTAAAAGGGTGCACGAATATGTTTTTATCCAGGAAATCCTTCAGGATCAAGTGCTAAAAATAAATGAGTGGCATACCTCCAGAAATAACCCAGCCATTGATTTATTCAATGGGAATTATGCTGGTTCTATAATAATTTACATCGGGTAATGAATAACTCTGATTTGTTGTAGATGGAGATGAGTCCCATAGAGGGAGAATCATCATCGCCAGAGAACGAGTCTAAAGACGTAGCTTCACGCTTGAAGCGTGGTCATGTTTTGACAGAACTAGTCGAAACTGAACGGATATATGTTGCTGAATTAGGTTCCATAATTAAAGGGTACAAAATGGAATTAACAAATAAAGCAATGGCACCCCTAATACCATCAGCATTAGTTGGTAAAGGAGATGTCTTGTTTGGTAACTTAGAAGACATTTACATATTTCATGGAGAGACGTTTTTAAGAGATTTAGAAAACTGTATTTCGAATACAGAGCTTGTTGCACTATGTTTTGTACAAAGAGTAAGTATTATATACCAGATGATTGCATAAGTTCGTGTCCGATTTGAAAATATATAAAATTCAATGGTTAATATTTAAAGAATACAGTAAACAGAAACACAATAATTTTTTTACACTCCGCTGTGCAGTACAGTTTGCTTAACTTTAACTTATGCAATTATCTAATAAGTACTGTAAATTTTTAATAACCTTAAGCGATACGTACTTACCAAACCATTTTCACTTTCAGCGAGAAGTATTCTTCAGACTATACAGCTACTACTGTCAGAATATTCAAAGATCGGAGAGATTACAAGAACAGATAAAAGGTTCACCGGAGTTTCTTCTAGCTTGTCAGCGGAGACTTGGCCATAAGTTGCCTCTGGCTGCATATCTACTAAAACCTGTACAACGTATAACAAAATATCAGTTATTGTTAAAAGATCTCTTGAAGTACAGTGACGAACCATCATGTTGTACCGAACTACAGGAAGCGTTGGATTGCATGCTTGTTGTGTTAAAATGTGTTAACGATAGCATGCATCAAACTGCGATTACTGGGTTTGGAGTAAGTATAATGCTCGATATCTGAGCGTTATATTATTCAACGGTGAAATGGAATCGCTATTGTTATTTCAGGGTGATTTAAATGCACAAGGCGATCTCTTATTACAAGGCTCTTTCAGTGTATGGAGGAGCAGTAAGCGAGAAAGACTTCGCAGATTAAAGCCATCTCAGCGCCATATTTTCTTATACGAAAAGGCCCTTATATTTTGTAAGTTCAGAAAGCCACAAATTTTTAATAAAGCTACGTACCATTTTAAGAGATATTTGAAGGTAAGCTTCTTGGTGTCGATATGTTTTTCCTTACGACTCACTTAAATTACCGAACTAAATATGTTTTTATTAGATGTCACAAATTGGACTCACGGAATCGGTCAAAGGCGACGAAAGAAGATTTGAAATTTGGCTTCAGGGTAGAGCCGAAGTTCATACGATACAAGCATCTACTATCGAAGTGAAACAGACTTGGGTGCGTCAAATCAAAGGTGTTCTAATGTCTCAATTGGCTGAACTCAAAGGAAAACAAAGTTCAGCTCTTGGAAAAACAAATCATAAGTATGTGATATACGTGTTTCTATTAAAAGTGTGCGAGAACCTGAAAATTTTGGGATTTTCGAGAATAAAATTTTCGTGCCGACCGTCGAGTCCCAACATTTTCCAGTTCTCGCACGTCTCTAATTTCTAAACTGCGGATTTTATGCATTTATGACAAAAATGGGTAAGCACCATTTAAAGCAATGAACATAGTAACACTTTACTACCTACTGGAAGCCTATTAATAGGATTTTCAATAATTGTGCTGTACTAAAAGAAAGACGTTATTGAGGGTGACATGTTAGTTCACAATGAAAATTGCTGTTGCTATTGAAGGCTCCATTAAAATATTTTTAGCCATCTACCATAGATTTTTCAAAATTATGCAATAATCACCGGTCGGTAATGTGTTAAAAAGATTTAAAGACATCAGCGTATTGGTTTCAGTTTAATCAGATAATTATCCCGTATGCAGTCAACCAAAATGTATAGATTATTTAAAACCTTTCTGTATTTAACATGTTTGCACACATTCTCATTATAAGACTATAAATTAATATATTAGCGAGTAAAGAATGGACATTCAGAGAAATTTTGTAATAGTTTTAGAGGAACATTAACAAATTGTTGAAAGAAATATAGTAAATGGGTACCCGGTTTTGACTACACAAGGGTTAAAAGAAAAAAGAAATGTTTATTTCGCTCCTGTGTCTTGCAATCAATGCAAACAATTTTTATTTTGCATAAAAATCCGCTATCTACTTATAATTTCTATCTATTGAACTTCAAAGTTTAACATGACAAGCAATTGCACTTTGCACAAAACACTTCTAGACCGCTGCGACAGACGATTTCGTGGGAAGCTCAGGGCAGCGTGTCTGGATCTCTACGTACACTCTCGGTGGACGGCAGCAGTGTCATATCACACATGACAGACGTTTCGCAATCAATAGAAGACGATGTTGCTTGGAGTTCAGAAAACAGCAACACTGACGACGAAGACGCCTTCAGCGAAAATGCTGGCCCGGCTCCTGTAAGTTTCTTCCCTCTTAAAAATCAATTCACACAAAAAGAAGCATTAATGGAGATACCTTTTACCTGGTAGTTCTAGACTTATATTACACGTCTATAAAATCAACAATTTTTAAGATATTCGAAAAATTCTTTGAGATTCGTTCATAGGTCACTAAAGACTACAATGTATTTAAATTTGAACAAAATGGGAAACTCCAAAACGTGTCCGTTTTCGCGTGGAATCACCCCATAGGAAAAAGTTGTTCAGAAAATTGATATTTACATTTTATCAAGATCGATGAGGTGGGACCTTCTACGCACAATTACCATTATTTTCTACGATAAGGTGCCGACAGACATATCTCCATTTACGCTTTCCATTGTAGTTTAGTCGATTAGTTAGATAAAGTTAACACCACATCCGAAACTGTATCCAATTAGGGTGGAAGATACGTAGCATTAGCTGATTATTGTGCAGTTGGGCAATCGGAAGTCACTATGCGCGAGGGAGACAGTCTAGAGCTCCTTAAGGTCGGTTGTGCTGGCTGGTGGTTTGTAAAATTGATAGGCACCGAAATAGAAGGATGGGCACCTGCGGCTTACCTGGAACCAATAAATCGAAAAACTTCACGCAGCTCTCAGTCGGTGAACAGTCAAGAAACTATATGAAACAGGCGTCTAACACACTAGATTTTCCTGGTGTGTTAGGGTTTCTACGTATCTCGTTGATGAGTATCGATTGTTACAGTATTAAAAATCGCATATGGAGGCTTTTGTATCGTAAGGAGTTACAGGGAAAGGAGACTTTGAAAATTTTGCATAAAACGCAACCAATAACTTATACACTACATATTAAATTTCTTATACCTGTACATTACGTAACATAGCAATATGCGCTTGATTAATATAATTAATCGATAAGCGACTATATAATAATATACAACCTTTTTCGGTTCAGATTACACGAAAACGAATTCGATAAAGTAGCTGCTAAGTCAGGGAATAGAGAAGTTGTATAAACTTCTGATCACATAAAGTGCACTCCAAAAAGATTTGTTGGTGTAAGAACTTTATGCGAAAAAATATAGAATATGTATTTATGAAACGAATATACTATTTATTAGATTTATTCTTGCAGAGAGAATGACATTTATAGAATTGTACAAAACGAGTTTCGATAGCGAATTAATATCATATACACGCATATTTGCATTTACGTGATTTACTGCAGGTATCACAGATTTTAGTATGTCCAGTTACATACTATAAAATATCAACACGAAAATGACTACAAAGAAATGCAATCATTTCTACAAATTCAGTTGTTATATTTGTAAAAATATGTACGGGAGAATCTACTATGAAATTTGTCTCGACTTCGAAACGTACGCGAAGGTTCTACAGTTCAAAATTTGGGATCATTTTGTTTAATGTAATTCGTTAATAAAGCTTGTAATATTTTTTTAATATCGTACAACTTTGTGTAGAGTTACGAATTGAAATTGAACGTGTCTTTTTATAATCGCGTAATTTAAATACGTAAGTTCCTTCGCGAACATGAATTTGTTTACTTGCACAGGTAACACAGTGCAACGTAAGATTTTGTCTGGCTATCGGAAAGAAAGAATTTAGAAACCGTTGGAAGAATTTTTTAAATTGAAACACATAGATCAAATATTTATTTAGTACTTCTGTAAATGAATTGTAGAAGGAGTTAGTGGAAGTACTTTGTTGTTATATTAGAATACAGAATATATTGTTGATAAGTCTTTGTGACCAAACAGCTTGATATTAGCAACTATTTTAGGAAATAATGGATAACTTATTGAAAGAAAAATATTCAAACAATGAAGAAGCAAATGATTGCGAAGAATTAAATAACGCATATACAAGTTTTTCTAGAAAATAAAAGATTAACACCAAGTATTGTGCAATATCTAACATTAATTGTAAGAAACAATAGAAGAGAACATTTTAGTAAGAGAAGCAATTTCGATTTTAGCAGCGCTAATAATCTATCCATACTTTAAGTATTTAATAATAACGAAACGTGTATAATACTGTAATTTATACTAAAAAATTTATATGAATGCAGAAAGAATTAGAGAATTGTTAAGAAGCAACGTTTCCTTGTAGGTACATAGAGTGCAATAATTGATTTTTGTTTTTTACAATTCAATGTCACAAATATATTATTACATACATATATTCGTATCACTTTTACAAGTGTTATTTAAACGTAGCTTATATATTATTTATACATAGTGAAACTCTATTGTGATCATAAGATACATACATATATTGAGTACAAATAATTTATTTTAATATTAAAATAAATTCGTGTTATAAAAATTATACTTGAATCATAATAAATGAATCTCTATAATTTAAACATATACATATATATATGATACAGACACATTTTTAATGTTTGATTCGAAGGTGATGTGAATATGCGACCAAAGAAAACTGCACTTTTCTTTGGCAAGATAGAGAATTAGAGGTATTATTAATTTTAGATTATCGATATCAGTTACTATTATGTTAACTACGATAACTTCGTAAATAATTCATCATGTTTATCCATTTCCACACCGTCCTAATATTAACTAGTTATAGGATTTAATCAGGTAAAATGCATTATTATTTTGTGTTTAATGTTTCATTTATACATCACGTAATTTGTTTTAATTATTTTAACTTGTTTACATTGTAGAAATCCGCGGGTATTCATGTTCACTAATAACGCACTATGATAAAAATTGAATATGGACATATACAGGGTGTTTCGTTTATCAAAATATTTCGTGATGCACTGAAGTTACGAAAAAAATTTGTTTACAAAAATTGTTCGGTATGAAGAAAACAATCATATGGTATAATTTTTTCGGGATTCGAATGGTGGGGGCAGAAATTTTAAAGTCAATTTAATTTTTTTAAATGGAACCAGATGCTATCATTGCCTATATTTAAGAAGTTACAAATTTATAATATGATTTCTAATGTTTTATAACAGTAAATAACATAATGTGATATGTCGTTGAATTCGTCTCGGAAAATGCTATCGTGTTATAACAAAAAAATATATGGTTCCATTTGAAAAAATTAATTTGACTTTGAAATTTCCCCCTCTATCATTCAAGTCCTGAAAAAAATTACACCATATGATTGTTCCCTTCATACCGAACAATTTTTGTAAACAAATTTTTTTCGTAACTTCAGTGCTTCACGAGATATTTCCGTTTTCAGATAAATGAAACACCCTGTATATATTTAAGAAAGTGATTTTAAACTGTATTTCAATACATACTCACTCTTTTCGTATAAAAACAATTACAAAATACGTCACGGTATAACTAATTATTAATTTCATAACATATATTTAACTTCACAGTTTAAATGATTCTGCTTTATTATTAGGCTGTCCTAAAAGTTTCATTCGTGATGCGTAGACAGCGGATCTTTATGCGAAATAAAAATGTTTTATGCGGATTACAACAAATTGGAGTAAAATGGAAGTTTCAGAAAATGTATCGATTTTCATATTCGATTTTAAGCGTTCAGTTTTAACAATACATTCATATTTTCAGTAAAAATTCTGAGCAAAAATCTTTATGCAAAATAAAAATGTTCTACTTGATTTGCAACAAACTGGAGTGAAATAGAAATTTGTTTGCTTCCTTAATACATTTAATAGGTTGAAAATAATATAACAGTATCTTTAAATTTTGTTAATATTTCTACTGTTTTAAATTACATCTACTAATTTTTGCCATAAATGTATAAAATCTGCTGTCTAAATAGTAATGTGTGCATTCGACATTATTAGACAACACTAGCATGTACAAACAGAGCGATCATCTTTTTTTTATTAATATGCTATTCTGATTTTGCAATGTTAATTGAAAACGAAACGAACTTTTGGGACAACCTAATATATTTTTCTCATCGAAACACGTGCTTTCGCTGAGCTGAATAAAGTGACGTTCAAGTTTTTAGGATTTTTTGTAGATAAAAATTAAATTAACGTATAGACAATAAATATACGCCCATTGTGGAAGGATTCCATTTTGAACTTATAACAAACATAGTAATAATTTTTGACATGAATGAAATGTTAACATACTTCCTTTTAGAATAACGATGAGCAAACTTTCACAGACCGAACACATTTGTTCTGTGTAACATTAATAGAACTACTATGTAAAATAATTAGAAATCCTAGCTTTGTTCAAACTATCGAAGTATGTATATTACTTTACAACACTGAGCAGTAGTTAGATCATTGACTACAATGTTTTAATGAATGGTTCCTTTGGTTGTTCCTTTATAGAAAATTTAAAAAAAGATTTATTTTTACATGTATAAGAAAAACTACGAATGCTAACACATTTTTCTGTATCCAAAAACGTTTTTTATAAAGAGACAAATGAAACATTTTGAATGTAGAAAGAACAGAAACGGCAGGACATTCTTGGATATTGTAGCGTTTTCCTTTAATTCTAATTCTGTTCGACATGTTTGTGAGAAATAACATTGTGATTAGTATTACAATAATTGCGTTTACATTAAATATATTACTCGAGTCATTAGCATTTACTTATTGATTAAGATATTTAGGTATTTTATAAGAATTCATTGTATGATTAATATTGTACTTTGTTCTATATATTTCCTATGTATTTGTAAAGATCATGTAATAAGATAAAAATACATATGAATTATAGAAGTAATACATATTAGTATAACAATCATTATTCAATGTAATTTATTTTATACTTTTCAAAAGTATATCATTCGAGAATGCCTTTTATATAAAGAATATGTTATCAAACATCAGTAATGTATTTTTATGAGATTGCGACGAGAAATCAAAATACTCATGGTTCGATTCTAATCTAATTATCCAACAAAATCATCAGTCTGTAAGTAAGGAATGTGCATGGAAAAAGTAGTATCCAAGGAAATTAATAGGGGATCAGTAACAGCCAAGAGTTTATTGTAGTATAAATACTAAAAAGTTAGATTACTCGTGCCCCAATTGCTCTTTTAGGTTCGTTTTTGTTTTGAACTGTTTGTTACAACTTAGGTATGGAGAATTTGACCAGAGGTATGCATAATTTTAACTGGCAATTTAGGAATTGCGTTTTTTCCTTAAAATGCAATTTACAAAAAAACGGTTGAAAACATCCTATAATTTTGGCTGTTCTGTATCAACAAGATGTTGTAGTATATTGCTATATAATTTTTTTCTGCGATAAATTGCAAGACTCGATGTTATTTAATTTTTGTTAGAGAAATGTATTCGTAATCGCGATTTGGTTCAAGCTTGGATGTCCTTCTTTTACTCGCCTCGGATCCCCTTATATCAAGTTTCAGGAAAACATCTAAGAAAATTTGAATATGGAAGCCTGCAGCGAATAATTTAATTTTTGAATAGTTTTTGTTTATGTACTTAAACTTTTTATTTACATGTATATATTATTTATATTTATATTAAGAATAGCAAATAATTTGATTTTTGAATAGTTTTTGTTTATGTAATTAAACTTTTTATTTACATGTACATATTATATTTATATTAAAAGTATTATGGTTCCTGAGTAATATGCCGTTTAGTTTATTTCTGGATTTATCTAGCAGTCTGTATTAACCATTACTTAAGTATTAATTAATACTAGTAAAAAATACGTTGTTGTGCATTGTCAAATAATTATGCATCATAGTAGATATAATAAAATTTAAAGTTGTACAGTATACAGTTGACAACTAATCATAAAAAAACTCTTCATTAAAAAGAAAATTAGAATAAACTTTTTTACTAATGGAACCTTATATTTTTGGTGCATTAATCGATGCATCTTTGTATTCCCTTTAAAAAATTATTAAGGTACTTAGGTCAAAAATTGATTAGTTTAGAAGTTATGATTTTTGTCTCGAATGTCCATTTACATGCCGCACTGTGCGTCGACTCATCGCGAATAACATCTGCGCGACGCGGCCGAACGCGAACATATAGGGTGCGTTCCGTTTCACGCATTATGCGCATAGACTGCATAAAGAACCGTTCCGTTTCATTCAATTGATTCAATGCACGCAACAGCTACCACAGTTCAGAGGTGAAGCGTTTGATGCGAAGTCGATGCATTAGCGGTAAATTTGAAAAAAGTAGATATAAATGAATGCAGGCGAAGCACATTCTGCACAGTGTGAAGACAAACATCTGTAAAGATGGACCGAGTAGTGTTTCCTGTAATTTTACAAGAAAGTAATGAGGTGTTGACACTCTTACTCGATAAAGAAAGTGTTGTGAGAGCAACTGAAGGTATAAATATATACAATCAATATATTTTTTCACATAACATGTAAATTACATAAATTACTAAATGAGTTACATAACCTCGAAAGTAACGAACGCTAATTTTTCAGATGAACAATTTTTACGATAACTAGTAACCGAGTATCAAAGCAATGCCGAGCAAAGCAAAGTCATTTTTGTTTCGCATCAAATGCATGGAAAGGCGTTCTGTTTCCAAGCGCGCATCATGCGCATTAGTGGAACGGAACGATATCCATGCGCGCATTACATTGAATGCGCATAGACTGCATAGAGAACCGTTCCGTTTCATTCAATGCACGCACCAGAGCGCTCAGAATTCCCCAGATTCCCACCACCTCTCGCGCATCAGCCGTGCATCAACTACCACAGTTCAGAGGTGTAGCGTTTAGACTACGCGTTTAAATATATACAATCAATATATTTTTCACATAACATGTAAATTACATAAATTACTAAATGAGTTACATAACCTCGAAAGTAACGAACGCTAATTTTTCAGATGAACAATTTTTACGATAACTAGTAACCGAGTATCAAAGCAATGCCGAGCAAAGCAAAGTCATTTTTGTTTCGCATCAAATGCATGGAAAGGCGTTCCGTTTTCAAGCGCGCATCATGCGCATTAGTGGAACGGACCGACATCCATGCCCGTGTCACATTGATTGCGGTGAAACGGAATGCACCCATATATTTATAGACTTTCGCGGACAAGCGCGAACCAATGACAACGCCGCGTTCGCGTTACCCCCTCTACGCGGCACGCCGACTCAGGGGTATATCAGGCGCGACGAAACGCCGCTGGAGCGGAGTTTGCCTGGAGCAGTCCGACCGAGATCACTGGGCCTGCCAGTTCTTCTCAGGGCAAACAGCACCGCTGGGCAATAACTCGTCCAGTATACGCAGACTGGGATCGTCGTTCCAGGGATTACTCCCCAACGTACAGCCGCGTGAATCCGCGTTAATCCGATCAACCGAAACGATCGCTAACGAACCGCCGCGATTCGCGAAACCGCGAATAATCCGGGATCCCGCAAGATTACCCGGAAGATCCCACGACTAGGAATAAGATTGTATATAAATTATTTCTGCCGAGATTTCGCATTCTCCGTTTATTTACGCAACCCTCGAACCCTGGTAGACTCCGAGCTACAGGCACATGCGAAATGATTCCGTTACATGGCGCCCGAACAGGGACCTGGTTTAAACTGGCAGCCGGTATAGTCGAAATATTGTAAACACCGTGTCCGAGATCCGTCGTCGAACCAAAGGTCGCACAGTGTATAAACCGAAGCGTCACGGGGAATAAAGTTTTTTTTGTTTTCCTGCTTGTCGTTACCGCGCTGCCAGTTTTGTTTAGGACGCGTAACTCCGAAAACACGTGTACTTCGACCGCCGCCGAATAGACCGAGGTCAAAACGCCGTAAACAACCGTTCGTCTCTGTTTCTTTTTCTTCTTTCTTTTCGCCGGCATTGTTCGCGCCCGTGCGTCTGGAACTAGCTAGAAAATTTTCTTTCTTTTTCCTCTTGCCCTTCTTCGGTTTTCCCCGGTCATCCACCATGGGCGTGTCGTGGGTATATCGTCTTCGCGAGGAGCAGCTCATTGCGGAGCTGGCGCAACACGTTATCGGAACAGAAGGGACGGTCGTGCAATTGCGACAGCGATTAGTGGGGTACGTCCGGCGGAACCCCGACCGGTTTCCCGACAAACCTGAAGACGACCCAGGGTATAAGGAGGAGGTCGACTAGGCCAAGGACCTACTCGAGTTTCACGACGAGCTCGCCGCGGGGCTCTTCAACGCCTCCACGCCGGTCACACCGACCGCACCAACTCAGTTCTTGTCGTCGGCACCCACGACCGAGACAACCCTGGACCAGATGCGAAAGTGGAATTGCCACTTCGACGGACGCGATCCGCATGGTTTCCTCGAACGCGCCCTTGAACTTCAAGGCGCGTACCGTCTGACGGACCAACGAATGCTCGAAGGCTTCCCCGAGTTGCTGCGAGGGGACGCACAGCTATGGTATCGGTGCGTCGCCCCAACCGTCTCTTCCTGGACAGACCTGCAGGAGCGGCTCCGGAATTACTACCTGCCGGCCGGAGAACCGCGGCACCTGGAACGCCAAATTGCCGACCGATACCAAGGAGCGAACGAATCAATTCGGGCGTACGTCACCGCCAGGACGACCTTGCTCCGAAGACACGGGGGATACCCCCAGGAGAGACAACTCGACGCCCTCTACTATCACACGAGGGGCGAGTTGCAGCTCCAAATACGGAGGTCCGAGGTCAAGGACGTAGACGAATTAATCCAGCTGGAGGAAATCTTGCAACGGATGCGTCACGGGCAAGCAGACAACCGGCCGATCAAACGGGAACCGTACCAGAGTGCCGCGGCCGCCACCTTCCTCCCCCCGGCTAGCGCATACAACCGTAATACGCACTGCCGGCGATGTAAGCGTCCAGGCCATTTGCGCTTCAATTGCAGGAACAAACCGACCAGATTCTGCTCGGTTGGCGGTAAAAATGTCACGTTGACCCGCGACTTACCGAGGGCCGGGCCAAAATGACCAGTGACCCGGCCACCGAAGTACCAGAGAACCGGATCTTCGTCGATGTCGTGATCGGACACTACCAGACCAAGGCTCTCGTGGACACCGGCTCCGTTTGTTCATACGTAAATGCTCGGACGGCAGGACATTGCATTCGGCTGGGATGGAAGGAAGTACCGGAAGATAGCTCCGCAACCATGGCCGATGGGACAACAACGGCTCTCACCCGCAGCGTGTGGGGAACGATAACCGTGGAGGGCAGCTCCCTGGTCCATCAGTATTTTGCCATGGAAACAATGAACCACGACATGCTCTTAGGAATGGATGCATTGGCCAGAATGCAACTCCGGATAACGATCAACCAGGATCGATTATACCCCGAAACGGCGAATCCCCCGCCGGTGAAAGCTTCGGTGCCACCGAGGAATACGACGCCGAAGCAGCCGCCGAAGCCAGCGGCAGGACCGCACAAAATAAACCGGTCACTGCAGCTAAAAAGGGCCGCACCATCGGACACAGGGCCGTCACGAAAATCGACGATCGAGACGCGACGCAAAGCGCAGCGGAAACCAAAGATAAGGCGCAGCAAGAAGTCGCAGCTGCCAACAATTTACAAATCGGAGGAGGAGGACGAGCAACAGGCTCCGCAGGTCCAGCTGCAGTACCTGTCAGTAAGGGAACCATCGCCGGTACCGCTGTCGCGGCACTTGAATCACCTGCCGAGGAGGAGACAAAAGCTGCCCGACGGGACGGAATTCTGGGCGCCGATCGGGGCCCGCCGATACCGGCTGGACATCGGGAACACCCGATGGCCCCTCCGACTGAACGAGGAGACCGGGGAGGTGCGCAACGTGGGAACACCGACCGTCCGGGTATGAATCCACGTCAGTTTCATCGTGCTCGACAGCAGTGGGTAAGAAGGAAGGTGGACAGTCCGGCCCGGCTTAGCTGACTGCCAGTTTACCGTTTGTGTTCAGCCGAAATCCGGAGTAGGAAACTCCGAAACCGACTTGACGGGTACCACGCCAGTATTACGGGATAACCTATTCACCGTTCTTCCGGCCCGGGTGCATTAAATCCGACGGCCAGGGCTCGTTTCATTATTAATCGAGGCTACGACCAAACTATGTCATTTATTTGTTTTCTCCCTGGCTCGCCATGCTGTTATAAAGCGAGGCTACGGCCGGTATTATTGTTCACTTGTTTTCTTTCTGAAACTCCAGTTAATAGTTATTTAATAAATATTATTTTTCTACCAGATTTCGCATTCTCCGTTTATTTCCGCAACCCTGGAAGACTCCGACCTACAGGCACATGCGAAACCATTCCGTTACAAGATATTTAGTTAACATTTTATAGAATATTCAAACGTTAACAACAAGTAATCGTAATTTACAAATTACATTTTCGAATTTCAAATTTAAATTTTTGAAGGAAAAGTTGAAAAGTATTATTTGTATAATTTTTTTTTTGATTACCATTTAAATACAGTATAGTGTATAATTGTTAATTGAATTAATAATGATTAAACTTGCCAATGTTATTAACAGTTATTTTAAATAGTTGAGTACAAGTCTATTAAATTAAATATGCGTATTTTATTGCAATATATATGCACTTTTATTGTCTTCTTTTACTAAAACAATACATTGTATATAATGTCAATTCAATTTCGATTAAAAATTAATAGTTAGTCAAGTATATCTAGAGAGTTAAAGCTGATAACAAGAAAAACTAATTAAAATCAAATGGTCCAATGGTCCATGTAGTCTAACTAATTTTATCAATCTATTAAATCAATCGCAAATTTTAATGATTAACTCTTTTGAATTGTAAACATATCAAAAAAATCTCACAAATGCATAAGTTCATTAAAGTTCAGTGAAATTGCTCATACCTCTCGCAATCAGATATTGTATTTCATTCTATTGCGATTTGAATATTGCCGCGCTTTCCAATGTTGTCGATTCTTCACATGCACGTTCTTCTTCTCATTTCGTGCAAAACTTGCAACACTGGTTTTAAGTTGTGCTCCAAGCACTGATATATATAGTATATACAGAGAGTATATAAAAAAAAAAGTAAGTACCGTATAAAATGGGCCCCTCGAAGCTATTTAATTTCCATATTTTACAATTCTTATAAAAAGTTAGCTAGGACATCCTTTATATACAATTGCACTTAAAAATGTCATTTAAAATGTCATTAAAATATCATTTTTGTATCTTGATTAATCCCTTCATTTATAACTTTACATTAAGGATAAGGCTGCTGTCTTCAGTGCTAGAGCTTGTAACTCGTTAATATCACTCTCTAACCTGGAAACAAGATATGTTGTTGAGTATAATATAATTTAGTTTCTTAAACGACAGAATGAACATCACACCTTTTGTGATCATCTTTAATAGTGTTGTATGTATTTAAAAAATCTTTAATGTTATCATTGACGCATTGATAAGATTCAGTATGAGATCCAATTAAATCCATCATAGACTTCAAAGTATCACGACAAGACTTCAGTGCTTGAATTGTTTCTTCCCACTCTGTGGGTGTTTTAGGAAGAATTATATTATCACAGCGTAATACATCATAGTCTTGTAGAACAGTATGTAACTGAGATAAAACATTTTTTACTTTCGTAACATCCTCAGATTCTGCAATTCAAACCATAACAAATTCATTTTTGTAACAAAGTTCTAAGATAGTTCATTTACACAAATATTGAGTTGGAACGAAAGTTCGTAGCATTTGTAAATTAAAATTGAAAGCTAAAATTCAGATATTTATTCATAGATTTATTCAATAACATATTTTCCATTCTGTTCTATTACTTCTAGCCATTTTCAAGGTAACTTCTTGAATAAACAATAAAATATGATAAATTGAATAAACATATGAATAAATACCTTAATTTTATCTTTGATTCTTAATTTGAAAACGCTACGAACTTTCTTTCCAACCCAATATTTATATGTTACTTACTAATACAGTTTTTTATATCTTTAGTTTGTAAGTCTACTTGATTCTGCAAATTAGTTAAGTAAGTGATATCCCTCTGCCTGGTTTTTAATTCAAACAATTTCTCCTTGTTGCGGTCAAGTTCCTCTGCCATTGACGCTAATTGTGATACGATTAATTTTTCCTTCTCCTGTGTCTTCTGTTTCAAAATAATTTCCACCATTAGACTTTGTAAGTATTTGTCGTACAAAAGTTTCATCTCTGTATCCTCCTCATCGAAACATTTATCCGAGTGAGATTGGAATATTGAAGACCGATCTGATCCACGAGTTCTTGTGAGGTCTGTGTTAACGTACTAGTAAATGTTTTACATGTTTCATAGATACATATGATTAAATAATTTAACTCCAATTTTTTACTATGTGGTAAGACAAAACCTGATGGACTCATTGCTGTTCGATGACGGTAAGAAGCTTGAACACTGACATTTTCTATGTTCCTCTTCTGTGGTTCACATACAGAAGCATTCAATAGCCTAAAAATAAGTAACAATTATTAGAAAATAAATTAAACAAACTGAAAAATTAATTACACTTACTTATTGGTTCGAGGTATCACTCTTGGTGGTTCCATGTTACGTCTCTGCATATTTTATTATCTTCGCCGGGCGGTTATAGGCAGAGAAGATTCTCTCTGTTATAGGTTATAATGCTGTCCAAACCAAAACTGACCTGTGTTTATAAACAAGTAATAAAATTGAATAAAGATATATTGAGTAGAATTAATTGAAAAATTTAATATTGATGGATATTAAATTTAATAAAAATATATTGAATAAACTACATGTATAATAATGGGTGCGCGGGAGCGACAGAAAATTTCGTTAGCGACTCCAGCGACAGTTGCGGCAAAACCAGGCAAAACCTAAGAAGCTCCTGACAAGGAGAGAGAGATATGTCAATCGTAGGAGAGACAAAGACAGAGATTACGAAGCAGCTTGATTTTTCGATGAGCCTACTACAGTTTCATTTAGCGAGGAAACAATATTTTTGGATGCTCTTTGTGTTGAAATATTCTTTGAATTATTGCGGGGTCTCGTACAGAGCCCTTTTTTGGAAAAAGAGTACAGAAAAAAAATTCTTCTATAAAAACGTACGCTATTATTGTTTAAAAAGTTTCAAGAAACAAATTGCAAAAAAGGGCTCTGTACGAGACCCCGCGATAATTCAGAGAATATTTCAATACCAAAATTATCCAAAAATATTGCTTCTCCGCTAAATGCGGCTGTAGTAGGTGATCGTTATAAAACTGAACAATTTGTATACCAACATGGCTGCTTCGTTATCGCGCTTTCTGCCTTTCCGCCGCGGCGCTGTCGTCGCGTCTCCTGCTCACTGATATCAGAGAGTAATATCAGTGGCTCCCAGTGGGAGCCTCCCACGCTCCCAGTGGCTCCAAGGCTCTCAAGCTCGGAAACAAAAAGATCAGAGGTTCCAGGTTCCAGTTCCAATTCGAACGGAAACCATGTTTCTGATTGGTACACTGTAACAGTCGTAACTCGTAACACTGCGTTGCGTGATTACATAGTACATAGCAGTTGAAGGGAATTAGAGGTGCTCGAAATTGCTCGTAACGGTTGATATGTACTCTTGATAGTGAACTTTGACATAAGAATTCTCGAACAGAATTTATATTCTATATTTCCACTGAAATCAAACTTGACAAATATAAAGAATGGCACCGCGAACGGAAACAGTAGCAAAGGAAACTGCAGAACTGCCGAAAGAAGCACCACATAGAGGAATTAATGCGGTATTATTAGGGCCGCCTGGTAGTGGTAAGGGGACACAGGTAAAATTATATTTTTATTTTTCTCAAAAATATAATAACTACTTTTTATTGAATTATTATATATTATATATTTCTCTACATGTAATTTTTAAATGAATTTTTATAATTTTTCAGGCTCCGCTGTTCAAGCAACGATATTGCGTATGTCACCTTTCCACCGGTGACATGCTTAGGGCAGAGACCGAGTCTGGATCTGTTCTTGGACGAGAAATTAAAAAGGTAATGGATGAAGGTAAATTGGTTAGCGATGACCTTGTAGTTAACTTGATCGATCATAATTTGGACAAACCGGAATGCAAACGTGGTTTCTTACTGGATGGTTTCCCCAGAAGCGTTCCTCAAGCAGAAAAAGTAAGTTTATATAACAGAAGTTTTTTTATGAATAAGTCCCATCAATTTCTTTAATGTAATGAATCGCTTAATTGGTACATTAGCAAGATTTAAATGATTCATTGTTCCTCTTAGTTATAATTATCATAATATTTATGTTTCGCTGTAAGTGAAACTTGACTTAGAAATGTACTTGACCTTGAGATGACATTGAAAAAGAGAAGTAAATAAAGAAGCTCTAAAGATATTATGTATACTGTATACTTAGTATACATGAAAATAATCACATTTAAATTTCAAAATCAATTTTTTACCAGCTCGATGATATGCTAAAGAAGAGAAAAACTAAGCTGGACGCTGTGATAGAGTTTGGAATCGTCGATAGTATGTTGATAAAGAGAATCACAGGTCGTCTGATACATCCTGGAAGCGGTAGATCGTATCACGAAGAATTTGCTCCTCCCAAAGTTCCTATGAAAGATGACGTAAGTAACGACTATGTCTAATAAGTATACTGTGGATGTTTATGCAATTTGCAATTTGTGTAGACAAATTTGAAAAAAGAAATAAATAAAAATCATACTATTAGATCCTGTCCAATTTGATGCTCCAGCAGTTTTTGAAAATTTTTGTAAGCCATAAATGCAGAAAAATCCACAGTCTACTAATAAGTTATAATTAAACTGCGGATTTTCATGTGAAATAAAAATGTTTTGCGTTGATTGTGAGAAGCAGGAATAACATAAAAATTGATTTCATCCCTTAACGACTTCGTTACGTTAAAATCAACATTACAACATTCTGGAATTTTTAAAATCTTTTACTGTTTTATATTTCGCCCAACCAATTTCTTCATAAATGCATAAAGACCTACGTAGCCTAGTTATAATGGTTCAGTAAAATTACATAAGTAACAATATTTGTTCTCAATAGATCACCGGGGAGCCATTGATTAGAAGATCCGACGACAATGTAGAAGCATTGAAGAAACGTTTAGGAGTATATCACACACAAACTCAACCTTTAATCGATTACTATGCTTTGCAAGGAGTTCATTACTACGTTAATGCGGCTCAGTCAAGTACAAATGTTTTCAAAGATATCGATCGTATATTTTTACGAACAATTAAACAAGATGAAAAAAAGAAAACATTTTTTAGTCGATTCTTTTAAGATGTTTAATTGAAATTGTTCCAGATCATTCTTCTCTTATAAATGGAAGGGCAAACTGTAGTTAACGGGATATGATCAGTTTTAGTATTACAGTAATTTTTATAAAAGTATAACATTAGATGTATAATTTTCGATTTAAAAGCATTTACCTGTTTAAGAGTACACGGTTGATACAATATGTAGTTTCTGATTGAACAGAGTGTACAGTACGGTATAGCTAACAAAAGACATAGCAAACGATGAAAGATATGCGATCGCTACTGCATTAACTTAGTTGCCAATGAAATTGTAGGTTTTTAAAGGAAAGTATTATAAGCTAACGGGCGCGTGCGCGCGCGAATTGAATGCACACATATTATTAATATATTGAGCACAGTGATAACCTAACATAGAAATTAGTCGTTTAACTATGTGAGATAAACAATAATTTGTATATAACGAACAACGGACATTTATTTCTTTAATTTTTGATTATAAAAGACACTTTTTCTATTCGTTTCTACTTTGTTATGTCAATCTGTATACTTTTCTAAGACGTGTATGTACAATTTTCTTTGCACAAATTATATGTCAGGATTATAACATTTTTTAATTCAAGATTATACTTATCAACATATCTTATACGCACATGTATGAACTTTTATAAGGCTTTTAAATTATAGATTATATTTTAAACGAAGATATAATTAATGTGGAGCGTCATTTCTTTTAAGATGTTGCACTATTGATGTAATGATAATTAAGCCTACATATTATCAGGAAAAAGTAATTTTACAAACGGCTATAAATTAAACGCAATTTAGATCAAAATCTCTATTTTCCATAAATGAGAATATGTAAAATCTATTCTGGTACAATGTTTCTGCCTACACATGTTGTATCATTATTCAATTGTAAATATTTTACAGTGAGAAAAGAATGTAAATCTGGATAAAATAAATTTCTGATACACCAAACAATATATTCCTTACGTTTTGCTTCGCATACTATTATCTAGCGAAGATAACCTTGTCGTAAGAATATGTACAAATAATACATTAAAATGTATAATAATATACAGGGCGAGTCATCTAAGTCACCTAAAACATCCATATACAATATATATGGATAATAAAAATATATAAAATATTTTAAAATACCTGAATAACTTCTACAGTTTTTGAAATAGGAAGAAATGTTTCAGACAAAAGTTGCCTAACTTAGGCAATAAGTACCTAACTTATTCGGGCGAATATGCTTAGGAGATCTGAAGGTCAACCTAGTTTTTTTAAATGGAACCACATATTTTTGAATTCCTACGTTTGTAGCTCTTCGCGAGACAAATTGAATGATATAATCGTTCAAGGTTATTCGAGGTCATGTATACAAGATAATTTTGATAAGGTGACCGATTGAGTTTTCTTCCAAATAAATAGACATACGAAAAAATCGATGAAACGAAAAATGTTCTGTTCCGAGGGAGATATGTTCTGATGTATACGTCGGCGTTCTAGGTGGAGGGGCCTAGAAGATTTTAAGATCAATTTAATTTTTTTTATGGAACCCTATAGTCTGATATAGGTTTTGCACTCCAAATTCAACCTTATGCAAATTAATTTCACCTTTTTGCAAATCAATTTCACCCTTTTGCGAAGCAATTTTGCCTTTTTGCAAATCAATTTCTATTTTTTATAAATAAGGTATTTTTAAATAAGTTTTTGTAAAAAACAGCAAATCAAATGTAAATTTTACAGATTTTGTATTCCAAATTCACCCTTTTAATAGTCTGTCTGTTTCCCTCGCTATATAATGACACTGTTCACCGTATGTCTAAATAAACATACAATTGAATCTAAATAAATAAGTAATTAATTTTAAATATTCTTAATGGGTGCAATTGATTTGCAAAAATGCGAAATCGATTTGCAAAAGAGCAAAATTGATTTATATAATTGAATCTAAATAAATTAATAATTAATTTTAAATATTCTTAATGGGTGAAACTGATTTGCAAAAGGTTAAATTTGATTTGCAAAAGGTTGAATTTGATTTACAAAAAGGTGAAAATGATTTACATAAGGTTGAATTTGATTTACGAAAAGGTGAAATTGATTTTCAAAAAGGTGAAACTAATTTACAAAATGTTTTGAAATTGATTTACAAAAAGGTGAAATAACTGGTTTTCACAATAAAGGTTGAATTCGCCTTGCACAAGGACGAATTTAAATTTCAAAACCTACATCCATTTCGAAGAAAGCTGAATCAGTCGCGAAGTGGAGTATAATTAACAAAAAAGAACCTTTAAACACTAGCATAAACGACGAATAACAACAAAACACACTAACGAAGCTAATAATTCAGAATCGAAGTTCTCCAGTTTATACATTCCTCACTCGACATCAACGAAAATAATTCGCACATAAAACGCGAAAAAAGCGTACATATAAGTAAACGAAAATAAACAGTTCAAGATCCGCGGGAAGCACGCTAAGCGCGCCGGGTAAGCGCGAAACGCGTGCGCGCGGCGATCGCCAATTGTTCGCGAGAGTTTCGTCGCTCGCAGTTATATTCGTGGATAAATAAGTTTTTTTCGCTTGTTAGAACGCACGGCGCACAGGGACGAAAGTAGAACGATAGTGGGAGAATTGGTTGTGAATTTCTCGGTGGAACGGTGTGTTTTCCGAGTGGTGAAGGCCGGCGAACCGAGTGATGCACGCATATGTCTAGGCTCGGAGGGACTCAGGTTCTGGCCTCTACAGCACAGGTGAAGAGGACAGCCGCCGATCACGCAGCGCTGGTGAACGTCGGTGCTGCGAAACGCAGCAAGCTGTCGGCCGTTCCGGTCACGGGGATCGACGGGATCGAAAACATGACGGACACAGCCGCGGCCACGACAGACACGCAGAAGAGAGCTAATTTCTCGGCGTTGACAGTCGGGAACCCAAACGGAGTGATTTCGCCGAGTTTGGCAAGTGTGAAAACAGGCACTGCCAGAAAACTTGTCATCAAAAACTTCAAAAGTAAGCGACATCGCAGGGACCACCTAACCTCAAAGTCAGCTGGCGACAAATCTCGACGAGATCCGTCCTGTATAGAATTTATCTGTTTTGGCACCGTGCCACGCCGTACATTACGACATTTCTTTTTTTTTCCCCTTTTTTCAAAACCGCGTATTTACACGTTCGAGAACAAACGTCTCTCCTTCACGGATTCACAATACAAAACTGACATAACCTAACCGCGGAGATCGAACAGTACTGCGAATGGAGTAATGTTCTTAACGCGCATTATTTGGTCGTTTTTTCTACGGTTTCCAGAACTTTCCCATTTTCTATGATTGTGTAATTGATTTAAGATGTCCGCTTGCACGGCTTCGTGTTTCCCTCTTTTCCGTATGACTAATGCGCAAATAAATATGAACGAACTATTTTTATAATGATCTTTAAATGGATGAATTGATGGCTGAACAGAGATTTTAAAATTCGAATTTAGTCGTGTTTTATGCTCGAGAAGCGAAGGACAGAATTATTTTCGTTCTTGATATATATTTATTTTGTAGTTTTATATATAGATCTTGTACAGGAAATACATGAAGATACGTTGATATTGATATTTTTTATATTTTCTTTAGACAAACCGAAATTACCCGAAAATTATCAAGAACAAACATGGGAGAAGCTGCAAGAGGCTGTGATCGCCATACAAACCAGCAAAAGTATTCGTTATTCGTTGGAAGAACTTTACCAAGCTGTTGAAAATATGTGTAATCACAAAATGGCATCTACGTTATATACCAAACTGACAGGGCTAACCGAGGCTCACGTTCAGGCTAATATAGAACAATTCTTGGCAGAATCCATGGACAGGCATATATTTTTGAAAAAGATGAACGAATGTTGGCAGTCGCATTGTAGACAAATGATTATGATTAGGAGTATTTTTCTATATCTGGATAGAACATATGTATTACAAAATCCAAGTATTTTGTCCATTTGGTAAGTATTATTAAGCCCGATTGTAAACATTTACTTTAATCCTTGGCACTCGAGCGATGACTCTGAGGCGCCACTAACAATTGCTGTACCATTATTCAAAATGTTGTTTACATTGTTAAATATGTTGGTATTGAATCAATTACTACACATTTGAATATTCTACGAGTTATTATATCAATTTCATATCCATGAAATTTAACTTTTAGTTAATTGCACCTCAGCTTGTGCATTGATTGCTCACATAGGGTCTTGTAGGACTCCAATATAATAATTAGACAGTGGATCTTTATGCAAAATAAAATGTCCATACATCATTTCCATTGAAATGAAGCTGAATAAAGATTTGTTCCTTGTGTAAATAATTTTAATTGATTGAAAATAACGTCTCTGTATTTGTACATTTCTTAAATGTTTTTACTTCTTCAAATTTCTCCTATTGATTTTTATTATAAATGCATCAAATCTGCTGTCTAATATATGTTTAATTTTCGAGTTGAGGGGGTAGACTGGTTTTCAGGATTGCAAGGATGCGGGATGCTCCTTCTCATTTCTCAATAAGGCAAATATGGGATTTTTCAGTAATTAGAAGTGCTAGATAAAAGATCAACCTAGGCTGCAGTTGCCCTCAAAACTCCTATTTTTACGTTTATGATGCGTAATTTGCAATATTCGGCAGCATATAGCTGTCGCAGCTTTATGAAAATAGCTACATGTGCAGCTGTATGCTTCCGGATAATGCAAATTACGCCTCATAGATTTAAATATAGTGATTGTAAGTTGAATTTGAATTTTGATTTAAAATGGGGTTGCTGAGAGTAAATATAGTGATGGGAAGTTGAATTTCGATTTAAATTGAGTTGTTAAGAGTTGAATTTGAATTTAGATTTAAATATAATGATTCAAAGTTGAATTTCGATTTAAATTTGCATTATTCGGAAGCATAAAGCTGCACATGTAGCTATTTTCATAAAGCTGTGACAACAGCTACATGCTGTCGAATAATATAATTACGCCTCGTAAATGTCAAAATGGGACTTTTGAGGGCGACTGCGGCCTAAATTGATGTTTTGTCTAGCTTTTTGGACTACTGAAAAACTCCAAGGTTTGCATTATCGAGAAATGAAGAGGCGCATCTCGCACCCTTGCAATCTTAGAAACGAGTCTACCCCTTTAAAATAGGTTCGAGTGCAAAGGGTTAATCCCTTGCCGTATTTTAACGAGTCACACTCGTGACAAAGATTTTAAACAAAGTCTAATAAATATGAATGTTACACCTTTCTATTTAAATGAAATAAAATTTGATTCGATTGTAATCGATATTTAAGCATTAAAATAAACGTAGCCATACGAAAAATATAAATTTTCTTTTCTCTTCTACGACATTTTTGGGGATAAAGACGTTTCAATCGTTGTAACTGTAAAAAAAATGTTACGGCAAGGGGTTAATAATATATAGCCTGTGGATATTTATGCAAAATCAAAATTACGCAAGTGAAAATATATTTTTCATTTTAATCATCTTAAAAAGTCGGAAACAACATAGTAATGTCCTTCAATTCCTCTAGAGTCTTTCCAGTTTTGTCATAAACGCATAAAATTCGCAGTCTACTAATATATCGTACGAAGATCTTACTCAATCCAAATATTATTTTAGGGATATGGGATTACATTTATTTAGAGTATATATCGTTCTAAACAATTTGGTTCAAACACGTACGGTAGAAGGATTACTTATGCTTATAGAGAAAGAACGTCAAGGTGACACAGTAGACAGAACACTTCTTAAGTCATTATTACGAATGTTATCAGATCTACAAATTTACCAAGATGCCTTTGCCACTAAGTATGAGTTTCTTTATTATTAATTAACGTTTCTTTTTCAGTTTTCTTATTTGAATCTTTGTTTCTAGATTCCTGATAGCTACAGAAAGATTATATGCCGCAGAAGGACAAAGACTAATGAATGAACACGATGTCCCAGAGTACTTAGCACACGTAGACAAACGACTTCAGGAGGAAAATGAACGTTTGTTGCATTACCTTGACGCGTCTACAAAGTACGTAATAATCATTCCTACGTTGGTTATTAGTAGACAGCGGATGTTTATGCAAAATAAAAACTTTATACTTGAATTGCGACAAACTGGATCAAAGTGAAAGTTTATTTTCTTTCTTAACACATTATCGACTGGTGATTATTGCATAATTTTGAAAAATTTATGGTACATGGCTAAACACTTTTTAATGGAACCTTCAATAGCAACAGCAATTTTCATTGTGAACTAACAAGTCACCCTCAATAACGTCATCTAATAGTTTCATTTAAGATTGCAATGCAAAAGAAAATTTCTACAGTTTCTTTTGGTACTTCCGGTAGGTAAAGTATTAATATGTTCGATAAATTGAAAATAATGTAACAAATGCATAAAATCAGCTGTGTCTAGTTATTAGTACTACTTGTACTGTAATATTCGAAATTGAATGTTCTAGGTGGTCGTTAATTCATACTGTAGAAAAACAATTGTTGTCCGAGCATATTACCAGCATTTTACAAAAAGGATTAAGTGGTTTGTTGGATAAAAATAGAACTGGTGATTTATCTTTACTTCATAATTTATATAGTCGAGTTAAGAATGGCCTTGTAGAACTTCGTTTGAGTTTCAATTCTTATATAAGGGTACGTACCACACTTCTATTTGATAATTGCTTTTAACATACGGTGAATTATATCAACTGAAATTATCAATTTTTTCGAAAATCTTCATAGAAAAAGGGTAAAACCATAGTTATAGATCCAGAAAAAGACAAGACTATGGTTCAAGAGCTTTTGGACTTCAAAGATAAAATGGATAACATAGTCAACTCATGTTTTCACAAAAATGAGAAGTTTGCGAATAGTTTAAAGGAAGCTTTCGAAGGTTTCATCAATCAACGAGCAAATAAACCAGCTGAATTAATAGGTAATGTTCTCTCTCTCTATATATATATTTAAATACATTCCATAACGAAAGTAATAGAATGAAAACAGTCAAATATCTCAGCAACGGTAAGTTTTAGGACAAATATACTTTAGTACTTTTATACTCAGAATACGCGAGTCTATCGAAATCGAGAATAAACAATTGGACATTCCAATTAAAAAAAAGAAAAGGTGACTTCTGTATCTTCTGTATGACTCCACTTATAAGAATATCATTTATACCGTATTATGTAGTTTCTTAAACCCTGCAACTTCTGTAGGTAACATTTTCTCGTATTGTTTGAAATAACCAAGATATTCAAGTGAACAACGTTCGTGGGACACACTGTATATGAAATCTCGAAACACAGAAGGCATAGAAAGTTGAAATTTGGTACATAGACAGCCCAAAAGGTTGCACGAATATGTTTTCATCCCGGAAATCCTTCAGGATTGATTGCTAAAATTAAATTAGTGGCGTACCTCTAGAAATAAGCGAGCCATTGATTTTTCAACTGGAATTATCTTGATAATTCTTTACATCAACGACTTGATATGTAACTTTCTTTTTCATTGCAGCCAAGTTTGTCGATTGCAAATTACGAGCGGGTAACAAAGAAGCGACCGAGGAAGAACTAGAAAGATTATTAGACAAAATTATGGTACTATTTAGATTTATACATGGAAAAGACGTATTCGAAGCGTTTTATAAGAAAGATTTGGCGAAACGTTTGTTAGTGGGCAAGTCAGCTTCCGTTGACGCTGAGAAGTCCATGCTGTCGAAATTGAAACAAGAGTGTGGAGGTGGTTTCACCAGTAAATTAGAAGGAATGTTTAAAGACATGGAGCTCAGTAAAGATATCAACATTGCGTTTAAACAGGTAAGTAACGATTCACAACAATATCTAGAAATATTATCCGTTTGTTAAATTATAAGAAACATTCTTCTCGCTTTAGTACGCAGGAAATTTACAAAACGAATTGTCAGCGAGTAATTTGGATTTGACTGTATCAATACTTACGATGGGTTATTGGCCAACTTATCCTGTAATGGAAGTAACATTACCGCCAGAAATGGTTCAATATCAAGATGTGTTTAACAAATTTTACTTGGGAAAACATAGCGGTAGAAAATTACAGTGGCAACCTACTCTGGGTCATTGTGTTCTAAAAGCGTGGTTTAATCAGGTATTTTTAATGTTTAATAAGTAGACAGTGGATCTTCATGCAATATAAAAACTTTCTACCTGATTTGCAACAAACTGGAGCGAAATAGAAATTTATTTACCTTCTTAATATGTTTAATAGATTGAAAATTATATAACAGCATTTTTAAATTCTTCTAATGTTTTTATTGTTTTATATTACACAAATCCGCTGTCTATTAATAAGTGACATTCGTAACACTTCGATAGTAATTATTTTGAACGCTGTACACCGCTTCATTTCGATCTTCGAACAGGGTAACAAAGAGTTTCAAGTATCGCTGTTTCAAGCATTGGTATTAATCATGTTCAATGATTCCGATAACCTGTCCCTGGAAGACATAAAGGCTGCGACAAATATAGAAGACGGCGAACTTAGAAGAACATTGCAATCTTTAGCTTGTGGAAAAGCTAGAGTGTTAAAAAAGAATCCAAGAGGAAGAGATGTCGCAGATAACGATAGATTTGTATTCAATGCAGATTTCACGAACAAACTATTCAGGATTAAAATAAATCAAATCCAAATGAAAGAAACGGTACCGAATGTCCCCTTACAAAATATGGTTTTACAGCATTAGTTCGTATTAACTAATTGATTGTTTCTTTTGTTTGTAGAACGAAGAACAGCAAGCTACGGAAGAACGAGTGTATCAGGATAGGCAATATCAAATAGACGCAGCTATTGTTAGAATTATGAAAATGAGGAAAACACTTACACACAACTTGTTAATTAGTGAACTGTACAATCAATTAAAGTTCCCAGTGAAGGTATATATCAAATGATTGCATAAGTTCGTGTCCGATTTCAAAAAGGAAAATTATATAGTCACCGTTCTTTTCTAATTGTAGGAAAGAACGGTGACTATATAATTGATTAACAAAGCTATATTCTAGAAAATTTAACCATTAAATTTTATTTTCAAATTGGGCACGAACTTATGCAATTATCTAATAGTTCACGCTAAACGCAGTTCAAATTATGTATCGTAAATGGATATAGTGACTCCTGTTAATATTCGGACGCTCTAAAAAGAACGATAACTTTTTAAATATTTGAAGTTTTTTGGGAAGCTAGAGCAATTAGTTTACTACAGGATGTGAAAAGAAATTTTTACTAAACGTACTAAAAGTTGCATTTTACAACATTTTTATGTGAGTCTATGTTGAAAATTTTAAAAATACGTTTTGTATATCTGTGTCAATTATATACACTGTGAAAGAAGTAAGAATCCTTAGATTTATTGCAGTTAAAGATCGAAAATCGTGAAAGTCTGCAATTTTTATCATCTTTAAACGTTTGTAGCTCATTGCAGCGTCGACCGATTTTGACGAAATTTTCAGAATATGTTTACTTGATACAGACCTACGAAACGTGTTTCCTAAATTTTCTATATAAGCCCACACAAAAAAGTTGCAAAATACAACTTTTAGTATTTTCTCTGCAATTTCAACAACTTGCAATGTTTTTTCAAACATGTTCTTCTGAAAAAGATTCAAATCGTATGGTCCAATATTAACACTAGGTTTACGGGATCCGTAAAATTGACGGGTTCTAATATTCTTAATTTGCAATTATTAAGATTGTAAAGATGCTTCCCTAAGGAATTATTTACCAAATTTATTTCTTTGGGTATGTATTATTGGAAAAATGACCAAAAATTTGAATAGGCACATGCTTGTTATGTTTACAGAATAATGTGAAGCTAGAGCTTCTAGAGCTTTGTAAACCTAATGTTAAAAAAGTTATCGTCTTTTCAAGAATGTCCCAATGTTAGTGGAAATATTCTGCAATAATCCAGTAATAACAATAACATATCCATTTTTTCAGCCTGCTGATTTGAAAAAACGAATCGAATCTCTTATAGATAGGGATTACATGGAACGAGATAAAGATAATGCGAACGAGTACAATTATGTTGCGTAACTTGAACCAAATGCCAAAGTCATTGCGGACTGGGACGACGCCATGTTTTGTAGCAAAAGAAACCAACTAATACATCCCGGTGTTTGTCTATTGTGAATGTGACATACTGAAAAACGAAGAACTCGTAAACTGATTGACTGTCAGCGTAATGTTGCAGCGTGTGGTCAGTTGATTGAAAAGGAAAAAAAGAAATTAGAGTGGACCTCGTTGTCTTGGTTTTTGTAGTGCGTAACGGACACTGGACAATTATTGAGATATCCCTTTTTAAACAGTGCTTTACTGTTGTTATTCTTGTGTTGTTTCTGGATTTCGCTAAAAAGGACCATGTGCAGAAATGTCTTTAACGGTGTAGCATTTAACGAAAAAACATATATACATCAACAATTTTTTATGCAAAACAGTTTTTCACAGCATATTAAAGATTTAAGACGATAATATAGTAGGACTATTCTAAGAATAAGAAACCAATGTATTTGACTGAAAGTGAACAAAAAGCGCATTATTTATGGCAAACGTAAGACGAATAGTGTATTGTGAGCATTCAACTCGCAATTCGCTACAGTCTTTTCGAACGTGAAAGCACATTATGTTATCCTAATATAATATATTAAAGATATTTAATTCATCGGAAAATTTAAAAACAGAACAAACATCTCGAAAAGAAATATTGGGCTGGCAAGAAAGTAATTTTGGTATTTTAAGGTGAAATAAAACCGAATTTTCTTATTCAAGCAATGAACTTTAATCAATAAAATATTGTCCATTTTGTTCGATGATCTTTTGCCATCTTTCTACTAGCTTCATAATACCGCGCTCATAAAACTTCTGCTTCTTATCGGCGAAAAACTGATCCAAGTGCGATTTCAGGACATCATTATTAGCGAATGTTTTATTGTTAAAAGAGTTTTGTAAACTTCGAAATAAATGTTAATCCGATGTTGCAATGTCCGGACTATATGGTGGATGTGACATAACTTCCCAACCAAGCTCCAATAATGATGTAAAAGTATTTTTAAATTCGCCTAATGTCTTAAATTACACCTACTCATTTTTGTCATAAATGCATTTCCCACCTGAATTGCAATAAACTGGAGTGATAGAAATTTATTTTTTCTCTTAATATTATTATTATATTTTTAAAGTATTTTAAAATTTAAGTTTTTTCAAAGTTTATAAAAGTCCTTAAATAGTAAAACATTGGCTAATGATTAAACTGCGGATGTTTATGTAATTTGCAATCTTTGTAGACGAATTTTAAGAAAGTGGAATCAAATAAAATCTTGTTTTCAGTGTTAGTAGCAAATCTGAAATCAATAAAAATCGTACTAAACTCTGTCGAATTTAATATTCCAGTATTTCTTAGAAAATTTTCAGGTGCCATAAATGCATAAAGATCCGCACTCTACTAATGATGATGACCTGAAATCGCACTTTGATCAATTATGAAGCTACCAGAAAGATGGCAAAAGATCATCGAACAAAATGGAAAATATATTATTGATTAAAGTTCATTGCTTGAATGAAAAAATTGGGTTTTATTTCACTTTAAAATACTTTCTTGCGAACCAAATATAATATATAAAGAATGCGTGCACACTGCACAGGATGAATGCTGCAAGATTTAGACGAATCTCATTGGAAACAATATGTATTTCTGTAACAAATTTTTGTACATTACCTTATAGTAATACAGAGTTTATAAATAAGATAATTATTGTACAAATGTCATCCATTTTTGTCAGAACAATAGCAAAGCAATACATTATAAATTTAACTTTAAAAATAATATGAAGCACTTTTTAAATATCGTCTATGTTGGTTTAAGACTGCTTATCTATATATTAATATTGACACTACGAGATATAGTTTTTATGTATAAATAAATGATAGCACTTCGTTTTAAATACACGCGCCACTAGTTTACGATGAAAACTGAAATGATGTATGCCAATTTTCCTTCGATATTCTGTAATAAAATTATATATAAAAGAAAAATTATCGTGGAAGTGTTTCATATTATAGTGTTAATGAAAATACTCTGCCATTAGCTATAGGATATTTCATAGAGTTAAATAAGATTAAACAAGGATAAATAAATGTCACGTTTATTTGATACATTTTTAGAATATCTATTGCGCTATTGCAGATTACTCAAAAATATCAGTTTAAAAAAAACTATAAATTATCATAATACGTCTCTGAATAAAGTTGTATAACGAAACCGGTTTGGGCGGATTATGATTTTGTTTTCTGTATATTACAAAATATTGGAATAAATTTAAATCATTCGTATTTTAGTTTTACATTGACTAGGTACATACGTACTACGCTAATTCGAATTATAAGCTTTCTTTCTAAGTATAATTATATTCTTGAATGATTAAAATCGATAAAATTATAAACTGACTCTGTATTACAAGGTTTTTACAAACAATTGTTAAAGAAATATCTAAGCAAAAGTAAATTCGAAATTGTCAGAAATTATACGCGATTTCTTCGAATCATTTTTAGTGTAATCTGAAAACGGAGACAAGAGACTATTGTAAAAACATGTCCAGTGCTTTTTTGTGAATACAAAATATCTAGATATACGTCATGAAACATTTAAAAATAAAAAGAATTAAAACTTTAAAAAACACATAAGCGATGAATTGCATAATGTAGAAACTGTAATGTACATGTACTATTATACAATAGTATCAATAAGATTTAGACATGGATCACCTATTGGCTTGTTCAGTCGTTTTATGTCAGTATAATTATTAATAGCTTATTAACAGAATTTTATATAAAAACAAAGGAGAATGTTGTTAACGAACCATTAGCTAATTTCAACGGAAGCCCCGAATGAAGAGTTTTAATAGGATTAAAAACAAACCTAAACATAGTACACGATAAACTTTGTGCGAGAAATAATTTCGAAGATTATTGAATAAAATAATAGTGGTATCGCCATATTATATTTTGGTACTTCATTTCATTGTTGTAAAGCGTAAAACAAAATGCATCTTTTTGCTACTCGCGAATAATATTACGATAATAGTACGAAAAACAAATTGTAACTAAGTCTATAGAGTTGATCGTAAATTACCTTATACTTGCGTTTCCTCTGTGTTACACTGAAAAACTTATTTTCATGTAAACATTCATAGATTTATTAAGATTGTAAATAGGGTAAGGTTTCCGTACTTGTAATAAAATATGACAAAACATTTCGAACTTATCTTCTGATCATGACACGTTCATTCGAATGATTTGGAATCGTTAGCTTTTCGAAAATTTATTTTTACAAACGTATCTACCGTACCTTTATAAAAATTATCTATTTCCATACGTTACATTTTAGTTTACTTTATCTCTTACGCTTTTCACTTGTTCCGTTCTCATATCAATTTCATTGAGCAAAGATTTTGCAAAATTGTTGGCACTAGCTTCCTTATCTAGGAAATCCGACACTAATTTCGACGATGGTATGCCACCACCGTGTGCTAAACATTCGTTTCGATATCGGTCACCTGCTGTGCGATTAAAAGGATCCGCTTGGAAATAAGTTTGCCATATCCACGAGGCAATCGCTCGGGAAATTAAGTAAGCGTAATATTTCGCACCGTATCCAACTAAGTGAGAAAATCTCAAGTGCCATGCCTACAATAATTATCACATGTGATACAAATCTTTGTATGAATCGAATATAACATGAAATACATACTGTATTTTCAACATAGGGAAGCCCGTAGTATTTCCCTTGTATTTCTTTCAAAATCGTAGTGGATGCTTTCTCTAACTTTCCGCTATGATAAACTTGGTCCAACATACTGTAGCATACTTGATTTTGTAACTCTGTAGCACAGAATATGTTTTTGGAGGCGTGCAACTTCTCTAACAAGGAATTTGGTATTTGTTCTAGAGTTTGGAAATGTCGTGCAAACGTAGAAACCACCTTGAACGCATATTTCATTGTTAGGTAATCATAAAGCCTACGATTCAGATATTCTTGCGATATTCTGTAATAACTACACTGCGGATCTTTATGCGTTTACGAAAAAATTGAAAACGGTAAAGGATTAAAAAAATTTAAGAATATCGTAATGTTGTTTTTAATGTAACAAAGTTATTAACCCTCCGATGGCTGGGCCTGAGTCTATTTTTACCGGGAACATCCAAATTGTCATTTAAGTACTCAATTTGTGGCAATTAACCTAACTGAATAGCTATTTCATTGAGGATATCGGAAAGACTACACAAGATATATCGAAAGTAAATTTTTAAAAATTATTAATTAGAGCTGTGAACGGTTCTAAGCATTGCCAATTATATAGCTATAAAAATCGTCCGTTGTCCGAGGGTTAAGGGAGGAAATCAATTTTTATTTTATTCCTGCTTCCCACGATTGGTGTGGAACATTTTCATTTCGCATAAACATCCGCAGTGTAGTAATAACTTACTCTTGGATCGCTCGCAAAATATTCCATCAATATACTTGGAACTTCTGCGAAATCTGTACTACATCTGGTACCAGTTACGTGTTGATATTTTGTTCTGCCTAACATTGAGTGTAACGCATGGCCCATTTCATGAAATAAATTTTCTACAGAAGCAGGACTTAATAAGCATGGATTGGACCATCTAGGTGCTGGCAGTGATAACATTAACACTGCTATAGGAGTCTGTAAAGAAATATGCGTATACAACTCAAAGCCCCGTTAAATTAATTATTTACATTTATAAGGGACGATCCCGAAGCGACATCTTCGAAACTTAATGAAATTCTAGAAGAACGAGTTCTTGCAGAATTATTAGATACGTATTCTTTTTAGCGGCCATCGTTCATATTCAAGGGGTGAAAGCAGCCCTCAAAGTTTGGAACGAAACCACATTTGGTTGATAATAATTAGACAGCAGATCTTTATGCAATATAAAACTTTTCCACCTGAATTGCAACAAACCAGAGTGACAGAAATTTATTTTCTCTCTTAATACGTTCAATAGATTGTTGAAAATGATATGAAAGTATTCTTAAATTCGTCTAATGTTTCAATGTTTTAGATAAACACACACAAATGCATTTTCCACCTGAATTGCAATAAACCAGAGTGACATAGAAATTTATTTTCTCTCTTAATACGTTCAATAGCTTGTTGAAAATGATATGAAAGTATTTTTAAATTCGTCTAATGGTTTCAATGTCTTAAATTACACCTACTCATTTTTGTCATAAATGCATAAAATCTGCTGTCTAATAATAATTATAAGAACTACGTCCTCCTGAAGTTTCATTAAGATCTGAAGATGTTACTTCAGGATGTCCCTCGCAAGAGTATCTTGTACTTGATAAGTTCCATCAGCTAGTTGTCTTCCTCCTCTAATAGTGAAATGGCAATCTTGATTAGGTTTGCCTTCCCGCTCGAAGAAATCACAATATATATAACCCAGCGCCGAGTTGTTTTCATCGATTACGGTAATTTTTTGTATATTATTTGCCCAAACTTCACCCGGCGAGATCGTCGTGGACTCCAGCCGAATACCGTATAATGATTGAGTCAAAATGTTTATTCCATCCATACAAGCACCAAGCGAAAAGTATGGAGTGAATTCGCTGCTTGACATTTTCAACCAAGACCTTTTCGCTTTTGCCGTGAAATAAGCAGTGTCCCACTGCATTATTTTCTGAACAGAAAGTACAGAAATTTAAAGAAATAGTTCAAATAGAACGTTGTAACGTCGAGATAAATTTATGAACACCTGCTTTGTACTGGATTCTGCGTCCTTCATTTCTTGCATCTGCTCGAAATCTTGTGCCGCTTTGAGCTTCAGATTATCATTTAAAATGTTAAGAAAGTCGTATACCACTTCTGGCGTTTCTACTGTACTTCCCTTCACAGCTCTAAAAATTGTTCACTCAAGTATAAATAAATAATAAGGAATGATTTTTCTTTAGAAGTAAATCATTGTATAAATATTAGATGATCGCAAAAGTTGCACCACTATTTTCTACAATTGTCTCCAAACATTTTACAACCTGATTTCCTTTTTGGTTGAAGTTAAATGTTTATTTTCAACAAAAGATTACGAGGTAAATTGGGTACGAACTTTTGCAATCGTCCAATATATTTTAGATATCTACCTATGAGCGTACGATGGAAAACCGCATAATCTAGCCAAGTCGTGTCTAGAGTTCAGAAGTTCTTGCAGAAGATATTCCTGTCCTTTATCTGGATATAAAAATACACGATACGCAGCCTCTCTGATCAAGTTGTTAGAGGAGTCTACGTAAAGCCCTTGTACTATTATCTGATTGTCTTTCATCACAAAACTGTGAAACAAGTTCGATCAAGCTCTATACCACGTAAATTCTGTTATCTCAAATATTCTATTGTACGACTTACTGCTCCCTCGCACCGGGTGGAAGAATATCAGCATCTACCACTCGTGGATTGCCTGCACCCGCCATGAATTTTTGACCTACCTGCATCAAGAAAATGCAATCCACTTAAATGTTTCGCTTAAAGATCTTCTAGATGTAGCACATACGAACATCATTTACATACTTGTAATATATAGTCGTTTAATCGTACGACCGTTTCTCTCTCCACTTCAGGCAAATGTATGCCGCACTGTTCGAAATCGAAAAGAAACAGTTTGGCTACATGGTTGTCCAGGATAGATGTATCTTGAACATCTCCATTATGTACAACTTGTTTTAAAGCATTGTACAGATTGCGATGAGTATTCAACCTGATGAAATATTCAAATGTTTACAGTGTCTCCCAACGTATTGTATCGCTAGAAGAAAGGTTTTCAGTTTCTACCAAGTCAAAATTGATCTTTCGAATATTACAGCAGTATTTACTTTTCTACTATACCACTAATAAATATACAAGCGTCTTCCGCAGCCTTAACGTATTGTTCCTCCGGATGCGCGATTCTAATGAACTCTGCTAAATCTGCAACTTTGCATAGTGTGTCGGACATGTCGTCAAAAATTTCTACCATCTTACGTTTCCTGTTTGGGCTCGTAGCTTCTTCTATTAGCATATCTGTTTCGGACAAGGCTTGATGCTTCAGAATACTGAATCCTTGTGCCGTTTTTAACTCGGGTATTCCGAATAGACCCTGCAAGAGATGTTTAGAACTGTTGAATAGTCAGTTCGATCAACATTTAACGTAAGAAAAGAGAGAACTTACAAACTTCTTCTTGGATAACTCGAAACCATATTTATCTTTGGTAATGGAGTTAAACGCTGTTGCGAGCGGAGACCACGTATTGACACCTCTATGTTTAACATGCTTTATAAATTGTTTCTTCCAAAAGTTCATCATTTTTTACACACCATTAAATTGACTTTGCTAACAAAAATGACGATATTCATTCTGGAAAAAATAGAGTGATTCTACAGAGTTCGAATAGTTGCACATTTCGTCGAATATTTTTTTGAGAACTGTTTTCTTTTTGATTATTTTAATGATCGCCGATATATTCGGACACTATTTCAAGTATTTAATTTTATCTGTACGAATTATAATTCCGCTAAAGTGATATTACACAACGTTTGTAAGAAAATGATGTTTTCGAAATTTGATGAACTTGTATAATAGTTTAGTTATAATAGAAACTAAATAATATTTATTGTTTGAAAATTGAATTTCGTGGAGGCCGAAACACCACACGTACCACATGTTTTTTTTGCGTTCACCAAGTGTATACTGGTGTACACTGTACACTGATATCTTTGCAATATAGTACTCTCCGTGGCGTCACGTTTTGCGACCTCGTTAGTGTCATGTATTCTATTTCCACTGTTTTATTGTAATGAAAACTATCGAATTGGTATAATATAGCAGAATCTTAGACCATATATTATACCACAGCATACTCTCTGGCTGTCATATGGTCTAAATCAGTCTAAGTCAAAGGAGATATCAGGATCAGGGAATATAGATATAGGACATAGGATCTTAGACCTTAGACTATATGTACTCATAGAAATATACTGATGTCACTGATGTAGAATATACATAGAACGCAGTGTTCCAAGATAACAGAGTATCTGTTGCCCACAAAACGTCACAAGATAATTCAAAATGATGGATAGCGATATTAGCGATACAAAAGCAATAAGGTATACAAGTATATTTATGCTTTATTTCATATACATCTGGAAAAACTGTGCAAACTTGTTGCATAAAGAATTGCAAGGAACGACAAAACCTTGATATAAATATATGTTTTTACAAGTAAGTATTTTATTACAGTTACACAGATAATTGATCACTACATGAAATTCAAAATTGTTGAAAAATTGAAAAAATTGAAGATGTCAATATATGATTTCTCTTCTATTAAAATCATTAAGAGCAGAAATAGCATTCAATTTAGTTTCTATTTCATGCTATCGATGCAAACAATTTTTATTGTGCATCAAGATCCGCAGTCTATTGAACACAACTTTTTTATGAATGGAACAAACACATAACTTCTTAAGAAAAAGAAAGGAATTTACTAACATTATAGCAAATTATAAATTGTTTTTAGTACATAAAGAAAAACTAAAACTAAACTAAACTATATGAAGAAAAACATTTTTGTGAAAATATTATAAGTTTTATTTCAACGATATACATACAAAAACAATATTTAAAAATTATAAAGTTTTGATAATTTTTTTTATTTTGTGTAATTTTCAGCATTTCATTGAATAATAAAATTTCATGTTTGGCTCTTTCAGGGATTATTTTTTTATTCTGTACAAATTGAAAAAAATCCTTATCGAAGCCACAATCAACATCAATTATGGACATGTACATACTTTCTAACAGTACTGTGAACAGGTAATGGCAGTATTTTATTTTTTCGTAAAAAATTGTAAGTCGTAGGACTTTTTTTATGTAAAAGTAAACATAATAGTAGCCACTCATTATTGTATCTATTGCCTTTAGGCGACTTATATTTAGATGCACGCAAACATTCTTTAATTATTAAGTCCTGGAAATTCAAATAAAACAGTAAATTAAAAATTCGAGGAATTGTATTTACATAATAATATAGATATAATAATAATAAATAATAATATAATATAAATATAAAAAGAAAGAATATTCTATTTCACCTGATTATGAGGAATATCATATTTTTCTTTATGTTTTGTTAAACTCTCTTCTAAACTAGTTTCTGAAATTTTTGAAATCTCATTTCTTGTGTTCCGTATTTCGTCTTTCATTGCTTGGCACCTTATTTTAGATCTCTGTAAAGCTTGTGTTGTGACACGTGCTGCTTCTTTCATAGCTTTGATATATGTCTGTCTTGATGGCGATAAAGTTAGGTTTATTTTAGCAGGACGTTTCCTTTTAGTAACATCAGCTAAGTACCTTCTCAGTGTACTCTCTACTTTTACACATTCCTTGCATATTATGCCCCTTTCTAACACTAACTTACATAGATTGTGTCGCCATTTATTAGTTATATCATGGTATGCGGAAATACTATGCACATTCTTATATTGAGAAATACTTGGACCTCCTACACATATGTGCCAACTATCTACTTTTCTTATTAACAATTGAAACTCCTCCAAACTGTTAACATAATTATCACCTAAATCTAATAACTTGTTCAAAATAAATGTTTGGCATTTTCCATCTTCTTCCAAAACAACCTAAAAAAATGTTTTTAAATTAGCGTCTATTCAAAAATATTTCATGAACAAAACATACATATTTATATATTCTTTATACAAACTTGCTTGTCTATTATTGGTGCTATTATCGATTCTTTAGTAAATACTGGTGTTATTTTAGCAGCTATTAACATTTTCCTTGGTTCCTCCACTTTATGAACTGCCCATTGATTGTTTGATGGTGTAATATTGCAACAATTAGAAAAAATTTTAAAAAATTCTCTTCCAATAATGCTACTTGTACATGTATTGCTATTAATTGAAGAAATATTCCCTGTTTTGTCACCAATGACCGAAACACAATTGAATACATTTACTGGTGTCGAATTGTCATATGGTAAACAACTGAGAGTAATCGATTTATTGTCGAATGGTGCAGCATTCAATTCTAGCGAATTTGTATAATTGTCACTGTGATTGTCATTGACGAGTGTTGTAGATAAATCACTAGATGATGGGTCACTTAGTGGTTCCTGTAAGTAGAAGAACTATGTTATGTGAAATCATATGCAATCACATATAATGTGATTGAAACACATACATACATATCCATATAATATACATATATAGATATACATATACACATATAGACAATATATGAGAAATAATAATTTTGTTTCTTGAATTGCTGATCAGCAACATTTACCTGTTTAACTGCAAGCAGAGGTTCAAGCTTTTTTGTTGAGTCATCTATGTAAAAAGAATTTAAAATGTGAATGTTGAAATCTTGAAATTTATATACATTCAAAAGATACTTGAATATACAAAAGAGGTGAGATGTACAGACTCGTTTTTCCAGGACTGCAAGGGTACAGGAAGCACATTCTGATTTCTTGATAATACAAAACTGGGGTTTTTCAGTAGTCAAAAACGCTAGATAAATATCGATCTAGGCTGCTATCGTCCTCAAAATTTCTATTTTTTCGTTTATGAGGCATAATTTGCTTTATTTGGAAGCATACAACTGCGCGTATAGCTATTTTCATAGCTACATGCTGTAGAATAACGCAAATTATAGGAATTTCTAGGGTGATCGCAGCCTAGATTGATCTTTTATCTACTGCTTTTGACTACTGAAAAATCCCATCTTTGTATTATCGAGAAATGAGTTTGTGCGTCCTGCATCCTTCCAGTTCTAGAAACAAGTCTACCGCTTTACATTAGTCTAAATTGATAACTGCAAAATATTTACCGTAGCTATTTTCTTTATTTTCATCATACTTATGAAAGATAATAGGAATAGCTGTGAGTGAAAGCCTTGGTTTCTTGAAGGGACTCTACAAATTGAAATTATCATTACTAGAAAACATGATTGTATAAGGAATTTGAATTTAATAATTTCACTTACCTGTAACACTACATTTCCTGATTTGTCTTTCACAATACATTCTTTTTTTGATATTTTCTTTCCGAAAATGTTTTTCACAAACATAGGTATTCTTATTGAACGTGTTACCTGAACTTTGTATAGCTCCTTCCCACTTTTTATAAAGCTCAATATTACTCGGAGGTTTAAATAACGATACACGTACACCATTCTCATAATATTCACTCCGGCAATTGGAAATGCTGCATTTACGTCCCATTTTCTAACAAACACGAACAAAATTTGTAAATGGTGCTTGTATTGCTCGAGTCTTTTGAGTTTGTTTGGTTAGTTTGTTTGGTTTGTTTATATGTCAGTGGTTTGTACTGTAGGCCTTAGACCATATATATACATACAGAGAGGAAATTTCCTCTCTGGTATAGTATGTGCATAGGATGCAGTGTTCCGAGATCTAAAAGTATCTGGTGCCCACAAGTCACGGGCTCGAGATAATTCAAAATGGTGGATAGTGATATAAAAGCGAGATATACAAGTATATTTATGTATTATTTCGTATACAGTTGGAAAAACTGTGCAAACTAGTTGCATAAAGAATTGTAAAGAACGACAGAACCGTGATACAAATATATCTTTTCACAAGTAAGTAAGTATTTTATACTTAATATCGCATAACCTATAATAAACAAATTTATTTATAGATTTCCAAAAGATCCACAATTACAAAAAAGATGAATGAAAGCAATTCATTGTGAAAATTTTGAGGTCTCTGCTCATTCAAGTGTTTGTTCTAAACATTTTGAAAATGATTGCTTTGTTGGAAATGCTTGGAGTTCCAAGCGTAATTTAAGATAGGATACGATACCTTGTGTATCAGTAAGTACCTGAAGTGTCACGTATACAACCAATAGAAGTAATGAACGTCCCATGTATTAAAGTAGAAAATGAAAGTGCAAGGTATAAATCTCTTTATAATCAATACTTGAACTTAATCAGCAATATATTAAATTTGTATAATTTCCATATAATTTGTTTTGATGATTAGTTCAGAAGATGCTAGTTCAGAATCTTCTGCTTGTACTGATGAAGACAATTTATCATTTCAAGAGATACCTTCGAAAAGGAAGAGAACAGCTTACATTGGTGATTTTCTTAATTCTGATAGGATAACTGACCATAAGAAGCATGTACATATCATTGCAACAACTTTAGCAAAAAAGAACAAGCAGATTAAAGCATTACAACGAACAAACAGAAGACTACTTAAAAAAGTTAAAGATTTAAATGAATTATTGAATAAACTACGCAAGAGAAGCGTGGATGTATCGCTAAAAGAACTTTAGCTAAAAAGAACAAGCAAATTAAATCATCACAACAAACAAACAGAAGATATAAATCTTTAACCTTTTTAAGCAGTCTTTTGTTTGTTGTAATGTTTTGTAGCGTGTCCAGCCAATCACGCGAATCTAATTACTACCACCGACGAGGTATAAGAGTAGACCAATCACCCAATGTATTTCTGTGTCTCACTCTCGTAGGGCTCCAAAGCCCAGTTACCATTCCATGTCGCATCCTAGCGTATCGAGCAAAACTAATATTGTGGAACTTATTTTATTCAATGGCGCTGTCACTAGACCTGCAGGTAAGCTCGAAACTGCGAGCCGAGTTCGAGTCGAATCGAGTCGGGACTCGCATTTCGAGCCCAATCGAGTCCTCGCACGAAGCGAACGACTCGCACCGAAGCGAACAGCTTACACGAAACGAACAATGTATACGATATACAAGGTGTGTCCGGACGAGTGGTACAACCGGCAGGGGATGATTCTACATGTAAAAATAAGTCGAAAAAAAGGAATAACATTTTCTCGTTTGACGCTTCGTTTTCGAGAAAATCAATTTTGAAAATGCAGCAAATACAGGGTGAGTCACCTAACGTTTTCACTTCAAATATCTTTGTTTTCAAAAATACATTAAATGTCTTCAGGACAAAGTTGAATGGTAAAATGAGGCTCGTATGACACCAAAAAAATTGTTGTGTTTATGTAATTTTTGTTAGTGATATTAAGGTCGCCTTCATTTTTTTTTAGATAGAACTATCCTTTTTTAACCATCTACAATGATAGTCCCTTTCATTACGAATTCAGTGACTATAATACTATAATTACTTAAGATTACGGACAGAAAAAACTTCAAGATCACGGACAGAAAAAAAATATACTAAAATATGGAAGCACATTGTTGATGTTTAAAAAAGGGTGGTTCAATTTAAAAAATTGAAGGTGATCTTGATATCTCTAAACTATGTATCTTTGAAAACAACAAAGATATTTGAGGTCATAACGTTAGCTGACTCATTCTGTATTTACCGCATTTTCAAAATTGATTTTCTCAAAAACGGGGCGTCAAACGAAAAAATGTTATTCCTTTTTTTCGACTTATTTTTACATGCAGCCCCTGCCCGGTTGTACCACTCGTCTGGCCACACCCTGTATAGTCGTGAAATGAGTACGTCTATGCATATAAAAACTAATAAAACAATGTTTCTTGCCGGTCATATGTACTTATTTACATAAAGGTTACAATCGGATGAGATTCTGAAAAATGCCGGGCTCCCAAATAAAACCCTCTGTGACAAGTTTCAAGTCGGAATTATGCTCTATTTCTTCTGTTCTGGTAAACAAAAATCACGAAAACATTCATGAACATTCTATCTAATAGCACAAATGACTGAATTATTTTAGAATTTTTGGTTGCAAAATTGATTTTAAACAAAATTCGGAAGCATAAAGATGCCAATTTTATATTGAAGTTCTCGCAGCATAGTAAAGATCCGAATAGTTTCCAATTTGGGGGGTCCCGATTCCTATCCAGGCCTACTCACTCCACTCCCTGTCAACGCTGTGCCGTGCCTGGCCGCGTCGCAGGACGGCGACTATTGTTGTCGGCTCGGGTATATCGGTGTGAACACCACTATACGGACGCAACAAATCGAATGTTCAAACATCTTAATTTTCATTATTTTTTCATGGGACTTTTAAAAACGTATTTCTGGAATTTTTCTGATTAAAACAAGACCAAACACGATATAATTTGAATTGTATTTAGTGGTTTAATCGACTGTGAAAGTTTCGTATGGGAAAGAAAGAGACGAGGACAGTCGCCGTCGCCTGCAATTTAAAGGCCCGCGTATTGCCAATTAAAAATGCTTTATTTTTCATTACTTCTCTTTTCATTGACTTTATGGTGTAACTGTAAGAGGACATGGAAGAGGATAGCGAGTGAAAAGGAAAGAAAAATTGTATTGTATACTCTAAGTAAATCGTATAAATATTTATTATGTTAGTCTCCTCTTCTTCGTTATTAGATAGCCTAAAAAAAATGTGTTATTCTTAATATGGTACACATGACGTATTATTTATTACTTATTTATTTCTAGTAACTTACCGAAGACTGACAAGTGTAGTCCGTGTAAAATGTGTTGAAACGACAATGGAAAGGCTTCGTTAACATTGTTCAAGATTTCAAAAGCAGTCTCACAATATTTTCTTTGTTCTTGGGTTAATTTTAAGACATTTTCTTCCTCTGCGGCCCATTCTTCATCACCTTCCTCCCCGGTCCTATCTTCATCTCCTTCCTCCTCAGTCCTTTCTTCATCTCCTTCTTTCCCAGTCCTTTCTTCATCTCCTTCCTCCCCGGTCCTTTCTTCATCTCCTTCCTCCCCAGTCCTTTCTTCATCTCCTTCCTTCCCGGTCCTTTCTTCATCTCCTTCCTCCCCGGTCCTTTCTTCATCTCCTTCCTCCGCAATTTCATCTACACTGGCTTTTTCACCATGTATGCGAGCCAGTCGAATATGCCGACGTTTTTTAAAATTTCTGAGCCATCCTTTACTCAGTTTAAAATTGGAGCAATCTTCAAACTCTTCCTTTAATTCACGTGCTTTTCCTAAAAGTAGCGCATCCGACACAATATCTCCTACGGCTCTCCTTTCTGCAAACCACAAAAACAACCGTTCTTCTAAATCTACATACTTCGGTCTCTTTAAAGATTTCCGACGTTTCTCCAATTGCCCTTTTTCTGCGAAGTTGTAGATTTCCGTAGCGTACTTTCGGACCCGTTTAATTGTTTTGGGATGCACTCCATACTTTTCAGCGACACATGCAATAGGACGTGTCTCCAAGTCTTTTAACACTTCCACCCGTTGTTGCATAGTCAACAAAACCTTTCTAGCCCTTAACATGCTTAGCACTTGCACCAAAACTAAAAAATAGCACACACGATGTACCAGAACGTCTTGTACAAACTGTGAAGTAACCGAGATGTCTCAACCGCGACTTGTGACTAACTGACCCTGTCATCATTTGGAAAACATCGCAGGAATATGTAGGTAAAAAATATAGTGGGAGAGAAGTAAGGAGCGGGAAGTACGGAAAACTCCAGGTGGAGGAGAAGGTCAGGTAAGGACATGCGGAAGCAATTACGGAGGGATCCCATAAAAACGGAAATATTGGAAGAAGGCAATCAGAAAAGGATATCATAAAAAAAAGGAAATGTTCGCTAGGTCCTCATCGTGCACCTTAAACCTGGAAGATGCACAGGAGAGAATGTGATCAAATGTGTACATAATGTACCTGGACAGACCAGACCCGCCAAAGGGAGGCTTCTTGTACGAAGAGGCCAAATTCATGTCAAAAGTACAGTTATGCGGCGTACTGTATGTGCAGGTCGCGTTGTGCTTCTACAGACTGCAACTCCGTTAATTTGCAAAATTAAAGTCTAATTCTTTCAGAACATATTTTCGAGATGTTAAGTTGTTTATTTAAACATATGCCATAGCATATGTTGAATGTATGATAAATTATAAATCATGCTTCACATGTAGAGTAAATATGGGCCAAATTATATCGTGTTTGGTCTTGTTTTAATCAGAATAATGCCAGAAACAAGTCCTTGAAAGTCTCATAAAAAAATTATGAAAAATAAAGCATTTTGAATTGGCATTACATTGTGAGAATACGAGAGCCTTTAAACTGTGTCGGCGACGGGCACACGCAGCGTGTGGTCAGGTTAGGTTAGGTTAGGTTAGCGTCTGGGGGGAGCTTCTCTCCCCCCCGGGATGGGGCTTTTAAGCCAGGGGCTGGAGGTGGTCGGTGGCATTCGTTCACGAGATCCCGACCACCTCCTACTTAGCTCAGCGAGGTCACCGTAGGTATAGGTTAGTGGGTATGTCTGACCCTTCAGGTCAGAAGAGCCCCACATAACCCTGAACTCCCCCAGGAGGTCGGGTATGCGTAACAGCATTGGAGTCCTACGTAAAAAAAAAAAAGGTTAGGTTAGCGTGTGCCCGTCGCCGACACCGTTGCCCTATTGTAGTCTCGCTCGCAGGGAGCAAGGAAGATCACGATTCCTTTCCACTCCGGTGAACCACCCCCTGCCCAAGAATCAAGAATCAAGGGATTACTGTATATCAGTGATGTGACGACGATTCCTCTTTCCCCTCTACCACGTTAGCTTTGCGGTACATACTGCAATTTCTTAACATACTATAGCACCATATAGCACTTTGCCCACAAGAGTCGTCTGCTAGACGATTTGATCTCGGAACATGGCAGACTTAGCTGATGCCGGGTCTATAAGTATATGTATATGGTCTAAGGTATATCCTATATCTATGCCGGGTTTATAAGTATATATGGTCTATATATATATATATATATATATAAAGATGCTCTCATTTCTTATGTCCTCTCTGCTATTTATATATAGCAATTGTAAATTGTCAGCCAATGAGAGCGGGAAGAAGTTTTTTTCCGCTCTCTCCAGTGTCGCATTATGTCACCGAAATTATGCGACGCCACGGAGAGAACGTTGCATTGTAATGAAGTCTCATCGTGATTCTATTTCTGACAGTGCGATGGCATTACTGTGATTTTAGCCGCAGTCTGCTGCTACAGCAATTGTCAATCTTTTGTTGTAATGGATTAAAGAAGAAAATTGGAAGTGCAAAATGAATAAGACCACCGTGACAATTCTATTCTTGTAAGGAAGACGAAATACTAATGGACAGGAGCTTCATCTTGTCTTTCTGAATTTGAAAGTGTACCCGACCTATCATGATTCGTCTGTAAAAGTCGTTCGTTGTAGGGTTGAGTGAAATAAAAATATTTCGAGGTTATTCATGAAATGCCAATGGTGAGAATCTGATCTAAAGAGAACAAATAACTTCGCTCGAGTTCGACATGATTATGCGAAGATAATTCTTGTTTTCTTCGAGCTTACGCGCGACAATAAATTATGGAGTGGAAGGGGTACCGATATCTATACATGGATATGTCTCGTACCGTCACCCACATAATGCTTGTCAACATTTCGTATTATCTGCGATGAACGACGTAATTTAAGTGCGATGCAAAAGTTATTGTCTAATTACATTATCCGATCGAATTAAACAAAAGAATGGAAATTCAATTTTTCTATCAAGGATTTGAATGAAAAGTGCGATAAAAACTTTCGATTACTCAGAAACGAAAATTTGTTCTTCTACTGTGTTCTGTATATGCGAAGACAGAAGATAAATAATTACACTTTACTCTTGCAGTCTGATTCTGTGATTAGCGGTAATTTATTCGCTGCTGTTAAACAGTTAGCAGACAGTGAAATCCAGCTCCTAAAAGTTATAGAAAATTCAAAGAGACCTAACAAAAAAAGTAGTACAAGTACAATGTCGTCTAGGAAAGTTGCCAAAAAGTCTGGGAAAACATCTAATGTAAGTAGACGTTTCGATGTTTCTGACTAAGAACTAAGGAGGTATACTCATTTCCAGAATTGCGAGGGTGCAGGATGAGCCATCTCATTTCTCGATAATGCAAACGATGGGCTTTTTCAGTAGTTAAAAATGCTAGATAAAAGATCAATCTAGGCCATAGTCGTCCTCAAAAGTCGAAATTCAACTGTCAATCATTGTATTAAATCTAAATTCAAATTTAACTCTCAGCAACCCAATTTATATTGAACTTCAACTTTCAATCATTGTATTTAAATTTAAATACAAAATCAACCTTCTCAACAACTCAATTTATATCGAAATTCAACTGTCAATTATTGTATTTAAATCTAAATTCAAATACAATTCTCAGCAACCCAATTTAAATCGAAATTCAAATTTAACTTTCAATCACTATATTTATATCTACGAGGCGTAAATTGCATTATTCGGAAGCATACAGCTGCGCATGTAGCTAGTTTCATAAAGCTACGACAACTACATGCTACCGAATAATGAAAATTACGCTTCGTAAACGCAAAAATAGAACTTTTGAAGGCAATTTCAGTCTAAATTGATCTTTTATCTAGCACCTTTAATTACTGTAAAACCCAATCTTTGGAAGAAACCCAATCCTGAAAACGCGAGTCTATCACCTTAAACAATATATGATATTATTCGAGTTAATTGTTTCTGTCTTAATTAGGTTTGTCCGTCTACAGCTTTGATAGCAGCTAAAAAGCAGGCAGCGCAAAGGCAAATGTTACAAGGGAAGAAGTCTAATAATATTTTTGTACACGATGTATACCAGAAAGCTATGGACACTTATACTGTAAAAAGAAAAGAAACTGGACTGGTATTCGATCGGTCTATGGTAGAGCACAAGTGTCTTTGGGATCCAAATTATCCAGAATGTCCTGCTAGATTAATTAGCATTTTACAAAGATGCGAAGAATTAGGCTTAATAAATAGATGCAAACTCATTGAGCCACGGGAAGCTACGGAAAATGAGATACTTACGAAGCACAGTAAAAAAGCTCTTGATATTTTAAAGGCTACCAATGGATCTACAGATGCACATAATCTAGAGTTATTATCGTCGAAATACGATGCGATTTATGTACATCCTGTACGTGAATATTTCTAGAACGAGAAATAGTTTTTTTCATGCATTCATTTTAGTACTAAACTGTTTAACATTGTTTTAGTCTACCTACAAGTTGTCCCTGTTAGCCGCGGGTTCGACCATAAACTTAGTGGAGAGTATTTGCAAAGGGGAAGTTCAAAATGGAATGGCTATTATTAGGTAACTGTATTTTGATATTCTTTTGCAACAACAAAATTAATTGTTACTCTTTTTAGACCACCTGGTCACCATGCAATGAAGTCAGAATATTGTGGATATTGCTTCTTTAACAATGTTGCAGTTGCCGCTGAAAAAGCTTTAAGTAATAATTGGGCCAGTAAAATTTTAATCGTCGATTGGGATGTGCACCACGGTCAAGCAACTCAGCGAATGTTTTACAATGACCCACGGTCTGGTATCCCTTTTATAAGTAGTTTGGATTGATGTTTTAGATTTTTTCACATATAAATTTCTTTACAGAGTTGTCTACTTTTCCATTCATCGTTACGAGAATGGCGAATACTGGCCGAATCTCAGAGAGTCAGATTTTCACTTTGTTGGAGATGATTTAGGACAAGGATATAATTTTAATGTACCGCTTAATAAAGTTGGTATGACTAATGCTGATTACTTGGCCATATTTCAGCAAGTCTTGTTACCAATGGCTTATGAAGTAAGTAGCATTTTATAGTGAATCACTTTCTTTTGAATAGGTACTAGACTTACTTCGTTAACAAGGGAAGGAGAGAGACCAGAGGTGATCGTCTTCGATTTTAATGTGCTTCTATAGATATTTAACCCTTTGCATTCGAATGGTGACTCTGAGGCGTCAGTAAAAATTGTCATATTATTCAAAACAGTTTTAATATCAGATGATTGCATAAGTTCGTGCCTGATTTGAAAATAAAATTCAATAGTTAAATTTTAAAGAATACAGCTTTATTAATCAATTATACAGGGTGAACCACGAATCGTGACCAGTAGAGATTACTCTGTTATTAGCAGTCCGATCAAAAATGTTTTTATCAGGTATAGCATGGTTTCAAGAGAGCTTTCACGTGATTATAGCAAATTTTTCAACTCTTTTTTTCATGATTTTTCAAGGTCATCTTCAATTTTTTGCAAATACACCTATCATTTTTTTACGCTTATTTGTTAGAGGATTTCAAGGCAAATTTTGTAAGTATCATAACATAAAAAAAATTGCAAAAAATTGCTTTTTTTATTTTTTCTTTACGAAAAATTTGCTATAATTACGTGAAAGCTCTTTTGAAACCATGCTATACCTGATAAAAACATTTCTGACTGGACTGCTAGTAAAAGAGTAATCTCTACTGGTCACGATTCGTGATTCACCCTGTATAGTCACTATTCTTTTCTAATTGTAGAAAACACTATATTCTGTTTTATTCTGGAAAGTTGTCTAATACTTTAAATGCAATAAATCAATCATTATTGTTTGTCATTATATCTTATAATTATACTGGGTGCTTCTTTCTTTTGCACAGTAGTGTAGCTACAGAAATGTACATTAAAATCGACGACGACCACCTCGGGTCCTTCGCTTGTAAGCTAGAAACTTTTCTGTAAATCAAATATAAAATGTATAAATTTAATCATTATAGTTTCAACCAGATCTCATAATAGTGTCAGCTGGTTATGATGCAGCCCTGGGCTGTCCAGAGGTAAATGAACAGAAATTATTAAACTTTTTTTTCTATCCTAGTTTAATCCAGATTTTGTCATTGTTTCGGCTGGGTTTGATTCGGCAATTGGAGACGAAAAGGTTAACCATTTTGTTTTACTCTTATACACTTTCTGTTTTCATTTTTGTTTATACGTTCTCGATAGATCGCACACATTTAATATTCAAATTTATTTGTTGTTGTATTAAGGGCGAGATGTTGGTGACTCCTGCATTCTATGCTCATTTAGTGTCATCCCTAATGAGTTTGGCTTTTGGAAAAGTTGCTGTTGTATTAGAGGTATAGAAAGCCTTTTAAATATTGTACGCTTAATGATTTAAATATTGCGTCTAACGCATTGTTCTTGTATAGGGCGGTTATTGTTTAAAGTCGCTAGCTGAAAGCGCAGCATTGACTTTGCGCGCTCTATTAGGTGATCCATGTCCTTTGATAGAAAACTTTGAATTGCCTTCGTTGAGGTAAGAATTTAATATTTATTTATATTTGTAATAAGAACGAATAAATTGATTTATATATTATTATTTCAGTATACGTAATTCCATTTTAAATACAATTTATGCTCATAAACCATATTGGAAATGTTATCAATATCAAGATACATTCAGTATTAATAAGATAACAAATAATAAGGAACAAAGTATTAATCAGCATTTACCTGTAGTTACATTTAAGTAAGAAATTTAAAGATTTTTCATAGTAATTTTATTATTATATGCAGTTACATGCAACGTTTCTATTATAGTGGGACTGAAGAGAGACAAAGTATATACGAAACTTCTGAATGTTATCCGGTTCAAAGCAAAGAAGCTCTTGAGACGTTCGATTTGAAATTAAATGCTCTTATACAATGTACGCATCTATATTATTAATACTATTAATTATGATTCGTAATTTATATAGAAAAAAAAAAGAAAAAAATAGCTGAAATCATAATAATTGTCCATTCCACTTCTACGACGCAAGTTTGAAGTAACATATTGGAGTGCGGTGAACAGTTATAACTAGACTGCGGATCTTTATGTATTTAATTTAAGGCACATGAATATTTTCATAAAATGCTAGAATGTAAAAGTTGATAGAATTTAGTACAATTTATAAATTATTTTGGATTTACAAAGGCTGTTTCCACTATAACAGTTTTCACTTTCTTAAAATTTGATTATAAACATTGAAAATTGCATAAACATGCGTCTAGTTATACTGTAACTATCACCTCTCGAAAAACAGATAATAATCGTTCTCTTTCAGATACCAATTTATCTAAAGCTCCAAACAAAGTGTGCATTGTTTACGACGAAAGAATGTTGAAGCATTGCGATATGGGTGATGACACCCATCCGGAGAAACCAAATCGTATTAGCGGTATTTACAAGTGGTTTCAAGAACACAACATTCTTGATCGATGCTACGTGCAACAGGTATGTTAGTACTAGATTGCAGATCTTTATGCATTTATAGCAAAATCGAGTAGATAAAATTCAAAATTAAAGATGTCGATATATGATTTCTTTTTTATTATAATTAGACAGCGGATTTTATCTATTTATGGCAAAAATGAGTGAGTGTCATTTAAAACAATATAAACATTAGAAAAATATTAAAGTACTGTTACATTATTTTCAACCTATTAATTTGTATTTCACTCCAGTTTGTCGTAATTTAGGTATAAAATTTTTATTTTGCATAAAGATCCGTTGTCTAGTTATAATTATTAAGAGAAAAAATAAATATCTACGGAAAAGGTACCAGTTACCGTGCCCCACTCGGTTATCGGACGCAAAACAAACTTTTTTGAAGTTAATAAAAATAATATGAAGTACCTAGTATTACTTTATTTTTAAAAATAAAATTAATGTTTCCCCTTTGCATTCTCGTTCACATTAATGATTTTACTACTAATAAATGATATTACTACTAATGATTTTTAAAAAGGGACGAAGTGCAACGATGGAAGAACTATTATTGGCACATTCGAAAGAGCATATCGACAGGATGAAGGGAACTGCGAGCATAAGAGTGAAAGAATTAAAGAAATTAGAGTCGTCTTTCAATTCAGTCTATTTGCATCCTGAAACTTGGATAAGTGCCAGCGTATCTACGGGATCGTTGTTACAAGTCGTTAGTAGTGTGTTGAACGGGGAGAGTCAGTCTGGTGTTGCTGTTGTAAGGCCACCGGGACATCATGCGAAAGATGACATGCCATGTGGTTTCTGCATTTTTAATAATATTGCTGTAGCAGCTAAATATGCCATAGAATGTCATCAATTAAAAAAGTACATATCGTTTCATTTATATCCTGTTAACACTTTGCCTACCGGAAGCCTATTAATAGGATTTTCAATAATTGTGCTGTACCAAAAAGAAACCGTAGAAATTTTCTTTTGCATTGCAATTTTAAATGAAACTATTAAATGACGTTATTGAGGGTGACTTGTTAGTTCACAATGAAACTTGCTGTTGCTAGTGAAGGTTCCATTAAAAAGTGTTTAGCCATGTACCATAGATTTTTCAAAATTATGGAATAATCACCGGTCGGTAATGTGTTAATATATCCTTTGTCACAAAGTAAACGTTAAATTATCATTTTTAGAGTACTAATAGTGGATTGGGATGTACACCACGGCAACGGGACTCAATCTATTTTTGAGGAAGATCCAAAAGTCCTCTACATATCTGTTCATAGATACGACAATGGTAGTTTCTTCCCAAATTCGAAAAATGCTAATTACACCAGTGTCGGCTGTGGAGCAGGAAAGGGTTTTAACGTCAATATACCTTGGAACAAGGTCAGTGTCTACTTTCTATGTGTATATGTCTATTAGAGGTGTGCGACTCGAAAATGTTGGGAATTATTGGTAGCTGAAAAGATTTTTCAGTTGCTTATGAATAGACTGCGGATTTGATGCATTTATGACAAAAATCGGTGGATGTAATTTAAAACAGTAAAAACATTAAAACAATTTCAGAACGCCCATATGTTATTCTCGATTTATTAAAATTGTTGAAAATAAAAAGAAAGTTTTACATGGCTTCTGTGTCTTGCAATTGATGAAGACAATTTTTATTTTGCATAAAGATCCGCAGTCTACTCATGAAGAAGGAGGTGCAAGAAATCAGAGAGGCACTTTTCGGTAACTTTTTTGAAAACTCGAATCAAAGTTCATAAACATTTATTAACATGAGACCTCGGAGAAATTGTTAATATTTCTAAAGAATTCTCGTGGAGTTTGGAAGACCTATACATAATTTGTAAAAATCAAATTAATCGAATACACATTCGGCAAATATAATAGCACGTGTTTCAGAAAATGTATCAAGTCTGATATTCGATTTTAAGCGTTCAGTTTTAACAATACATTCATATATTCAGTAAAACAAAGTACAACAAGTATAAACAGCAAGTATAAACGGCAGTATAACAAACTACATTATACTACTGTTTTGGCAGCGGATCTTAATGCAAAATAAATATGTTCTACCTGATTTGCGACAAACTAGAGTGGAATAGAAATTTTAACCCTTTGCGTTCGAGTGGTGACTCTGAGGCGCCACTAATAATTCTTTACCATTATTCAAAATATTTGTTGCATTATTAAATTTGTATTCAATAAATTACTAAACGTATTTAATATTTTAATAAACTACTGAAAGTTTTGTACAAGGTATTATATTAACACTAAACCTACCAACCATCAAAAGTGACTGATGTGTATAGTATTATAAAAATAACAAGGTTAAATTTATTCATATTTTGTGCGATTTTTATTATAATATATACTGGAGTCAAAAAATATATTTAATAAATCCCCATGAAAACACCTTTATAATTTCAATAATTGTCAAAAAAAGAATCTAAAATAGGTCATTTGACCCTTTGTGTTAGGATTAGTGTTAAGAAAATCATATAAAATGGAAATGTTTCAGGCTGGAAGAAAAATTCGATTTTCGAATTAGAATATCTCCGAGTGTAAAGAGTTAAATTACACTTATTCATTTTTGTCATGAATGCATGAAATGCATTGTCTACCAATGTGTTACAACAGAAATTTGTTTAGATTTCATACTACCAAAATTGGACTCTAATGTTTATATATGTGTTTGTGTCGATATCATATAGAAAGGAATGGGAGACGCTGAATACATAGCAGCATTTCAACAAGTGGTAATGCCAATCGCGTGCCAGTTTAATCCAGAACTAATTTTAGTTTCTGCGGGCTTTGATGCTTGCATCGGTGATCCTCTTGGAGGTATACAAACCGATTTATAAAGATTGACTTAAATCATATTTCCTATTATTCTAAAAAAAGATTGATTTATATATTTTCTTTTTTCCAGGGTGTCTTGTAAGTCCAGAGATGTACGGCCATTTGGTACACTGGTTATCATCATTAGCTAACGGCCGCGTAATTATTAGTCTCGAAGGAGGGTACAATATCAATTCAATTTCGCATGCAATGGCACTTTGTACTAAAACGTTGCTCGGGGATCCTTTACCGATGCTAGAAAGTGGTCTAATCCCATGTTCTAGCGCCATCAATTCCATAAACAATGTTTTAAAAACGCATAAACAATATTGGTCGAATCTAATATTTAATATTCCTCTGCCGAGAGAAAGCGTGCTACCCAAAGCTAAATTGAAACAACAAATAAAAGCTGAAGACGAGCCTTGTAAACAGTCTGAATCGAAGATAGCGCTGGAGGAAATAGAAAGTGAAAAATTGACGCTGAAACTTTCGATCGATAAGAATTCCGTGACAGACGAGGAGATAGTCAAATTACAGAACGAGATTGAAAACATCAAAATACAAAATTCGTCTAACGATGACATGCAGACTTTTAATATGTGTGAAGATAAAGGTAATAACGAGTTAGAAATATGTACAGTGGGTGTAGAAAGTATTCGAACACCTTCTAGAAACGAATAACTTTTTCAAAATTCGACCCAACAGCTTGAGTTTTTTCGAGACGTTAGAAGGATTAGTTTATTGGCTAATGTGTAAATAATTTTTATTTCAAATTTTTATTGGTCACGATTGCAAAGGAAAAAGTAAAGGTCACGAGTTTTAAATTTTTTATCTGAGCCTGTAATGAAAATTTCAAATACGTATTTTGTAAATCTAAGGAAGTTGGTTGACAAGTAGCATGAACAAAATAGCATGAACAAGCTATGGGCATTGTAAGATGTAAAAATCTTTGAATTTAGTATTTGCGATTCGTTTAAATCGCAAATTTCTACAATTCTTCTTATTTCCAATCAATTATATCTCATAACAAACTTTGTACATGTACAGTGACTCTCATTAATATTCGGACGCTTTAAAAAAACGATAACTTTTTTAACATTGGACTATACGATTTGAACTTTCTTGAGAAGTTAGAGCAATTAGTTTACTACACAATGTGAAGAGATATTGCAACTGGTCGCAATTGTAGAGAAAATACTAAAACTTGCATTTCACAACTTTTTTATGTGTGTGGGCCTATATTGAAAATTTAAAAAATACGTTCTGTAAATCTGTGTCAATTATATGCACTGTGAAAGTTTCATTGAAATCAGTTGATACGGGAAAAAACGACATATATTGAAAGATGTAAGAATCTTTAGATTTATTGCATTTAAAGACCGAAAATCTTTAACATCTCAAAAAAGCTCAAGCTGTTGGTTCGAATTTTGAAAAAGTTATTCATTTTTAAAAGGTGTACAAATACTTTGTACATCCACCGCAAATATAGAAGAAGTATACGTATATCATACATCTGTTTAGTTCTTCAATGTGAAAGGCAGCGCGTCAATCATCCTGAAAAGGGATCGTTTTCTGACAAAACTCCTGATAATTCTAATCCAGGTAGCAGTAACGAACATAGCGAAGGAGCTGTTGGTCAAACTGGTGACGCTACATGTTTACGTGATTACTTATCTCAGAATATGAAAGTAAGTAGCGTAATTAATTGAATTTATAAACATTAATTCGATATATTGAGAAATATAAATGCATTTATCTTTTCTTAATTTGACAGGTGTTAATTGCTGGTGACATGTTCGCTATAGTGCCCTTAAAAGACTGTCCACACTTGGACAGTGTCAGGGATGTACCAGCTTCAGGAATAGATATACAGTCGCCTTGTAGAGAATGTGGTAGCACTGCTGAAAATTGGATTTGTTTGCAATGTTACACTGTACATTGTGCACGTATTATTAATCAACATGGTGTTTTACATGGCGAGGAGTTGGAGCATCCGTTGGCTTTAAGTTTTAGCGATTTGTCAGTGTGGTGTTACAAGTGCGGAGCATACATAGACAATCCGGTAAGTTGTGATTTCAACGTTGGTTAACTGAACAAATTTAGAATTGTACAATAAATAATCATAGTTTAAAATTCTGAAATGATATTTTAGCGATTATTTGCTGCCCGCAACGCTGTACATCAAAGTAAATTTAACGAGGAATTACCGTGGACATACAATGAGAACTGAAGTGCAATGAAGCTTTTGATAAATAGGTCACCAGAACTATATATATGAATTTTCTAACATTTATAAATATTACAAAATAGAAATATTCACAGTTTTTCTATTTGTTATTTACTTATTTTACGTTCGGATTAGCTTACGTTTCGTCGAGTTTTAATTATAGTATCATTTGTGTTTAGGAATTCATCGAGGCGAGCAGTAATAGGATTGGTTCATAAAATCATTAATGTAAGAACAGTTCTGTACTAATATCTTCCGCTTCTCTACGAGTAAATGTGTAAATTTTAATTTTCAAGTAATCAAACTATTTGTAATCTAATTATTAAGCTTCCTAAGAGTTCCATTTGCTAACAGCGTATTTTACTAAAGAAAATAGAATATTGCGATAACTTTATATTCTATTTTTCTATGTAGGATAACGATCGTTAGGCCAATGATAATCAAATTATAGATTCGAAAACAGTAAATCATTTTTAAATTTTGTACATAGGCTAGCTTCTTCCGTAAGAAAATTTTTCTTTATTTATAGATTTTAAATTAGTGATATCAGAAAGCTCATAATTTATAAGAGTATTTATTAAGGATAGAAATATTCTACTACCTTCTCCACTTTATACTCTGTTGTTGTAACGAATAATTTCGTAGTGAATATGTGAAAATTAATTTTATTTTATATAAATGAATAGCCAAATTAAAAATGTATACTTTTCTGTTTATTATGCATTACATATTCTATTCGTACTAAAATTAATTGCAACTGCTGAAACGCATTAAATATGTTATTCATAATTTCACTAAACGTCCCAGTCGAAACTGTGTTTATATTTGTTAAATGTATAATAACATTAGAAATTCTTGAGAATGGTAATTTCTCAACTGTAACATGCGGTTGAAATTTTTTTACAACATGATAACTGAACAGGTTCGTGTTATTTTGAATAGAAATGAATTCTTCCATGTCGGTGGCAGGAAGAGCATAATATAATCTATAAGGTATCCTCTTTGCAACATATTTCTGTTCGCAATCACGGATCTTCAAGGCAATAATATTACACACATCGTTTATAGACTTTGATCCTTGTTCGTAAAGATGAAAATCTTTGACTAGTTTGTACTTATGATTTCCGCTACTTACGTAAGTTCTCTTAGTGTTTCTCAAATGTAAAAGCGCAGTTGGTAAAGAATAAGTATGCGATGTAAATAGATGTATATGAGTCAGCTCCGGTTTGGCTTTTAATTCGTTAGCTAAATGAGACGTCAGTGGTAGAACACCGCCTTGATGAGCGAACCCATAAAAGAATGCTAACGCAATATTACCCGTAAACCAACACAGTTGCAATTTCGTGAGTTTCTTTTCTGGTGGGAAGTTCTGCGCATCGTTTTTAGCAACTCTTGCGACAGTATCAACGCCCGAAATTTCATTCAAATCTGGTGCGTACAAGAAAACCAGAGGTAGCACCGTTGGTATTATAAATCGAGGTTCTTGATGCGGGAAAATAGACAGCATTACGATAGGTACAATAAAAGACGCAGTCATCAAACCGACAACGCTTTGTATACGTGGTAAATCCAACCAGCGAGCTTTCAAGCCACTGTAAGTAATTTTCGTTAATAATTTCACATATTAACAATTCAAAGTAACTTAGGTAGTATTGATAAATCGTTCATTCACCTGCGTAACATTTTCCCAAATGTTAAGAGACCAATCACTCCGAGAACATTGAACAAAAGAGGAACGTTCACTATGAAATGCACGTAATACGGATGCAATCCATGATTTTGTAGGTTTTTGCTGTTTGCGTTGTACTTGAAGAAATTGAGCGGTGTAACTACAAAGTTGCTCATACTAATACTAAGTCTGCCTATCTCCGCCATAGTTAAGTAACCGAAATAAAAGCTGTCGACTAGAATAAAGAAGATTGCCACAGGTACTCCGCAAGCTACGAAACTGAATATTCGAATGTGAAAATCTCCGAAACCTATGCTCCTCGATCCTAGACCTCTTTGCAACCAGAAAAATATAGGGGCGAAGGCAAACGCGACGAACGTTGGTCTATTAAATATACCAACTACCGTAATCGTTGCGATTTTAAAGCAATGAGTCAAAGAATGCGGGGGTAGCGAAGCTTTAAGCTTATAATATTTGACTCTCTCCACTCCAGTTTGCGCTTTGCTATATTTCTCTGAAAGATAGTCGCTTTGAACAACTACCTGAAATGATAAATACAGTTTGTATTACGTTTCTTTCTTGTAACTGCGAAGAAGGCATGTAGCTGTGTCTCAATTTTCAGTGAACAGGGTACGATAATTAGATGCATTCTAATGATTATAAATTAGAATACCTAATGGTTTATCTATACCTGTAAAACTAGATATGTAACTATATTTGATTACATATTTAAAGCAGAATGTTTGTACCTTTTCTGAATATACCATACAGTATGATGCATAGTACAGTAACAAAGCTGTCAATACCAACTCAACGGTGTTCGATAATGTCCGAGTCGCGTAAACAAGCATAACATAGGAACTGGCATAAGCAATCAGTCTTATTTTATAATTTTGTCCGTACATGTAGCATATTTTATATAGACAATAATCTGATATAAAGGATAAGCCGCACATCAATAGACGTGGAAGTAATAGAAGAAAGTACGGCGTCTTTAACGACACGCCGAAGTAGAAAAGTGTACATTGCGAAACTCTTGTTAAGATCGAATACGGTATGCCAACAGTGATTTGCGGTATTAAAGCAGTTCTTATGGGAAATGTGGAATTGAATTCCCATGGTTTGTGAACATCGATATCAAAATAATCCCCTGAAAGATTTAAATAGTTCTACGTCATACATCGACTTCGTTATTACGATAATGAAATTTTATGAGACTGGTGTATAATTTCAATTATATTGTTTATAAAATGTACTTCAAAGGTATATGATACAGATAATAATCATTTTTATGAATAATTTATAATAGAACTCACCGGATACAACTTCGATGGATTGAAAATATTCGTCAGGATGGATGTATCCTGTTTGCGGAATTAATGTCAAAATAATTCGTAAAATAGCCAGAAACCAGTATGGGCCGATCTTCCTTCTTATTGGAACAGCAGGCTTATACTCGTCTATCGACCTGCGATATTCATTTTTCGAGCTCATTTTCACGCGCGAGTAATCTGAATAAACAATAAGGCTTTCTACCCCCTTCGATCTTATGTCAAATCTGTTTAAGTTAGGTTATTAAAACTGACAGAGGAATATTCGCATATAATTTGACGTTTTATCAGTTTTAACCGAACAGTGTGTTCAACCATATTATGGTTGTTTCATTATAATATTTCATCTCACGTAAAATATAATATAGACTAACTACTTTCGCTGGCATCGATAACAAATCCTCTAAACATAGTTTAAAAGCACAGACTACGTCTGTGACAGACCACAGACCCACAGACGAATACCAGAGCAGAAAGCTTAGACTATATATACTTATAGACCCGGCATAGGATATGCATGGGATGCTCTGTTCCAAGATAACCGGATATCTGGTGCCCACAAGTCACGTCACAAGACAATTCAAAAAGGTGAATAACGATATAAACTATAGTTTATGAGCATATATGCTCATCGACCCACGGTACTTATAAGTATACTATTATTATTATTAGTTATTACTTATAATAGTATACTATTGTATTGATTTAAAATGCGTTTAAATTTCAACAAGAAATTGGTATATTCAGCAAAAGCTGTGGGTAGTTTTATAAACTATATTTCATGATTGAAGATTATTTAGATCTTACACTTTGAATTTTTTACGTTTGTCCACTGCATTAAACAAACGAAAAAATCGAAAAAACCCAACTTTTATCGAACGAAAATCGACCTCGGAAAATTCACACCATCCGGGACCTTCGAATTTTACTTAATTTGTTGAAAACGCACAATGATTAACAAATAAAACCATTTATTGATTGAATTTTTGAGAAAAATTCCATTATAGCTTATTTAAAATTTATTTTACTGTACAAAATTAACTATTATGTCAATGTGTAAATAACTAATATTGTTTTATACTTTGTGAAACAGACAACATCCTGAATGATGTTTTGCATTTATAAAGCTAAATGTACTTCTCTTAGATAAAGCATAAAACTAGTTATTAAAGTTTAATAACAAAATACAAAGTGATACAATTTAATAATGGTGACGATCTGCATTAGCATAGACCGCATATAAAGTCACATTTTGCACCCTTAATGCTCTGGACCATCTTTCTGCCCTTGACTTTGTAGTTTCATTTCTATGACGTCTGCTGTTGCGTCTCTAACTTTACTTTTGTCAAGGCCCAATTGTTGTATTTTTTCCATTTGTTCTGTAACGTAAGCAACCCGTCTATTGAAATAATCTTTTGCGTCGGCAACACTTTTCTGTGCAAAATATCCAGTTCCAATATCAACTAATACATTATTTGTGTCAGCTAGTTTCCCGGTGACATACATTGATCCGGTTAATGGTACAAGAATTTCATTGTCTGTAAAAAGATCATTCAAACAAATTATGTTAAATAAACTGCACATGTCATAACCTTAATGGTTAGGAACCCGGAATTTGACAAAACGATTCTACTATACGTTAAATATATTATAACTAACAAAGTCTTACCCTTATGCGCGGGTTTAATCTTATCAAGGCACGATCCCGACTCCTGAAATTTACTTTGAGCGATTTTTAACGTTTGCAACGAGTCTTGAAAGACTCCGAGCTCTTGATCGAGACGCTGTTTCAAAATCGTAAGTTGTTGGAGATTCAATGTTGTCAGATCGAGTTGTTGTAAATGTGGCGATTCCGACATTGAGATTTCCGACATATTGTATTGCTTTTTGTAAAATCACTAAATTATTTTACTCGAAATACTCTTTGAGCATGTACGGTTCGACAGCTACAACCAAAAACGGTCTACACTGAGCCGAGCCGACAGAGAGCCATAGAGCATAGAGTATTTGACAAGAGACGAAGAGACGACTCACTGTGACGTTTTTCCAGAACGAATTTCTAATGCGCATGCGTGCAGAAATGCGCGCCATCTTACAATTAGACGTGTCGATATGGAGCCTATATCGTGCTACAAGATGATTTAGCACAGTGATCGCAGAATCACGACCACGGTCGCGTTTTTTAAAGGAACACATTCCGAAAGAAACTTTTGGAACAACCCAATAGATTGAATTTGCTCACTGCCATACTAATTCTTCATTTCGATTGAATTAGCTCTTTTTTTAAATACATCGATTAGCTTGCATAAAAATATAATTTTAAAAAAATAGCATTTAACGTAAATTTAAAATTACGTTACGTTTCCTGTATATACTTAATTTTCTGTAACTTAATTTAATGATAAAAATAACAAATATTGAATTTTCTTTTCCGTACCTTATTTCCCAATATAAAAGAAAAAAATTAATTCTTCCTCCCGATTTCGAAATCGTAATTTCTTTTATGTTTATGTACGTACGTATATCTACGATTAATCAACATGTTCTCTTAAACCTCTTTATACCAATACATTAGTATTTTTCACAATTATATTTTGAAAAACTGAATGATTTGAATTTTCAAGCCAAGGACTTGCATTAATTCGCTTCCGAGCCTATCAGTTATTACATAATTTGTGTATGTAAGTGATGAAAAGTTCAAACTTAACAAACAAGTCATTTTCATTGTAATAAATTTGTTTCAACTGTTGTATAAACTATTGTATAAACATTATATTTAATATAGAAACGTAGAAATTATGTTATTTAATCGATTATTAACCATTATAAAAAAGTAATGAAATACATGAGTGCTATGCAACCAGACCTGTTAATCAAAGACACAGCAAACATGATTTGTTGAGTAACATGTTTTTCACATTTGTTCGTATCAGTGGTGGAACAGTCTTAAATTAGTATGCACTAATGCAATTTTATGTTCATCACAAGCTTGTATTACTGCTTCATCGTTTGTAGAACCCGATGGACTAGCAATGTATTTTACACCGCTCTGCAAATAAAAATGATCGAATATTGGCGTATATGAAAAGAAATAAATTACGCAAGAAATACTGATATACCAATCTTGCTCGATCCACATTATCTCTGAATGGGAAGAAGGCGTCGCTGCTCAAAGCAACGTTATTTGATGTTTTGATCCATTCCAATCGATCATTCTCAGAAAGCTTTTCTGGTATTTTTTCGTACATAGCTGCCCAAGCGGATTCGTCCATGTCCTTTCCAATAGATCCATTCACATAATTGTCAATAGCATTTGAAATCTCTGCTCTTTTGACACCCTTTCTGAACTTCATGCCAGTTACTTTAGGATGCTGACGTAGCCACCTACAGGATGTACAATTGTTAAATTCGTAATTGAATTCAATAAAACACTCGGAATATGAAAATACAGTAAAGTACCAATCTAAGTCGATCCTCTCGGTTCTGTGCTGTGACATAGAACGGGATCGGATACTATTAGGTTGGCAAGAAGGTAATTTCGGTATTTTAAGGTGAAATAGAGAGCCCAATTTTTTTATTCAATCAATGAACGAGAAAATGAATAAGATATTAGAAAATATTTCATTGATTAAAGTTCATCGCTTGAATAAAGAAATTCGGTTTTATTTCACCTTAAAATATCAAAATTACTTTCTTGCCAACCCAATATCTTTTTGTGGCCGCGTCGGTGGAAATAGCGTATCGGTGAGACAATACTAGTACAACAATGAAACTCCTTTATTTTTTACTTATTTTTAAGAAATTTTATCAATATACTTGCGATCATTTTCTGATTAGAATGACGCCAAACAAGATACAGTTTGGCCCACATTTACTGTACATATAAAGCATAATTTGAGAAGAAAATTGAAAATAAAAATGTTAGCATCGCATTGGTATTTTAAACAATACAATAAGTTTTTAATTTTTGCCGACCGTCGCGGTCGCTGTTTCTCTTTCTTTCTCACTCGCTATCTATACTCTTCTATATTCTAAAGTTACTTCATACCGTCAACCAAACCACTAAATACAGTTGAAATTGTATCGTGTTTAGTGCGATTTTAATAAAAAAAATGCCACAAATAAGTTAGCGAAAGTCTCATAAAAAAATAATGAAAAATAAAGAAGTTTGCCCCTCAGTGGAAGGGGTAGGCGAACTGACTTAGAACGGTCACCTCCGTTGCGCTTTGATTGGGACTTTACTGTAACTAGGAGCGTTTAAATAATATACCAATTATCAGCTTTATCGCCAGCAAGCCTTGTGCAATGAATCCTTGATTGTTGTCCTGCACCAATTCCTATTATTTGCCCATCTTTAGCGTAACATACTGAATTACTTTGCGTATATTTTACAGCAATAGTAGCTACGATCAAATCTCTCATAGCAGCATCAGGTACAGCTGCCAAATTTTTAGTTACTATATTCGCAAACGTTTCTTTATTAATGACAATATCATTACGCTTTTGCTCTATAGTCAAACCGAACAAAACTTTCTGTTCTATTGGAGATGGCACGTAGGTGGGATCGATCTGAAGAATACAATAATTGCCATTTTTCTTCTTCTTTAAGATTTGCAATGCACTCTCTGAATAACCTGGTGCAATAATTCCGTCGGAAACCTCTCTAAAATGTTACGTATATTCGTGTAACTATAAATGTAGTTTAATTTCTGTGTGTAAGAAATACTAGATGATTGCAACAGTTTTTTTAATCAATTATATAGTTACCACTATTTTCTACAATTGTCTCCGATCATTTTATAACCTAATTCCCTTTTTCGTAGAAGTTACATGTTTATTTTCAAAAAAGGACACGAGATAAATTGAGTACGAACTTTTGCAATCATCCAATGCAATAATACAACAGCTTATATTACCTAGATATAATCTTAGCCGTGACTTCGTCGCAGGGATCAGACAATGCTACGAAATCTCCAAAGCTAGACATTCTATCAGCTCCTCTTGCACGAGCGTAAGCAGTTGCTAAGGGTGTTAGTTGATTTAATAAATCATCCACTTGACATAATTTTGCTTGTACAGCATCTAACGGTACACCGACTGCTGCACCGGCAGGACTAACATGTTTGAAAGAGGTCGCAGCTGGTAAATTCAGAGCTGCTTTTAATTCCTTTACCAACTGATAACCGTTTAACCCATCGCAGAGATTGATGAAACCCGGAGAACCATTTACTACGGTCAGAGGTAACTCGTTCAAAGTAGTATAAATTTGTGCCGGTTTCTGATGCGGATTCATTCCATATCGTAACGTCAGCTGAGAAACACCAGCGCTGTACTGTTTACGGAAATAATCTGAGATAGCGTTGTCATACTCTGCCGTGTGGGTGAATGCTTTGAGAGCTAACACTTGTCTGAAATTAGTAAACATTATATTAGAATTATTTTCTGGAATGAACATACGTTTGCTTTATTACGATATTCTCTATATACCTAGTTTTCAGAGAAGTGTCTTTGTCAGCTGACGCTTCCATTTCTTCTTTGACCTTGTCGTAATCGTTAGGATCACAGACAACTGTTACTCTATCATGGTTTTTAGCAGCAGCTCTTAATAAAGTTACTCCGCCGATATCAATATTTTCTACTGCATCTTCAATTGTAACATCGGCTTTCGAAACAGTGTTTACAAAGGGATACAAATTGCATACTACTAGTTTGATGAGCTGATAATTTTGCTTCTGAAGATCTTCTTGGTCAGACTTCGTAAGTCTAGCTAATATACCTAGAACACAATAGAACGTGTTATGTTGTATAATTAGTTACAACGCAAAGAGATAAACTTTTATTCGTAATTTACCTGCATGTACAGCGGGATGAAGGGTTTTTACTCTACCATTGAGCATCTCAGGTGCTCCGGTAATAGCGGAAACATCTGTTACAGGAATACTAGCATCCTTCAAAAACTTTGCGGTACCGCCTGATGCGACTAAGGTCAAACCTAATTCGTGCAGTTTCTTGGCAAATGGTAAAATGCCTGTTTTATCCGACACACTTAAGAGCACTGTGAATGTAATGGTCAGAATAACATAAATTAATTATATATATGTAGTCAGAATTATAATTGATGGAACACACTTTAAATCAGAATAACTTTTTCATAAATAGACCGAACGACTTCAGATTTTCTACTAAGCTAGATGGATTAGTTTACTAGATGATAATGTAATGAAAATTTTAGAAAAATTGCATTTAGTCCGAATTACGAAAGAAATTGTATTCATAGCTTCTTCAACTTTATTATTTGGGTCTGTGACGAAAATTTAAAACATTGATTAATTGGTTTATAGGTTGTAAATATTAAAGATGGTAAAAAATAAAGTTTCTTTACAATTTTCAGCCTATTTTTTCACCATTTTTAATCGTTTATAACTTATAAACCAATTTCGATGAAATTCTCAGCATGTGTATAAGTATAATTTTTATGAATCTGTGTAGAAAACACATTTTTAAAATTTTCTTGCAAACCCAAATAAAGAAATTGTTTTTTAACTACTTTACAATTTTATTTATTATTTTTTCATAATTTATAACATAGAATATTACTAACACCATTTTCGTTCTGAAAGTATGGTGGTTCATGCGCTCGTAATAATAATATATTTAAAAATAATATATTTTTAATTACTTTACAATTTTGTCGTAATTTATAACAAATTATGAACATCATTTTCGTTTTGAAAGTATGCTGGTTCATGCGCTTATAATAATAATAATATATTTAAAAATATTATGTGATACACTATATATACATTATACAATATTAAAAACACGTATAAATAAACAGAAAATCGCCACGAGTTCGAATAGGCTAATACGCACATATTATGACGAGTTTAAATATTTGTTTCTCATGATTTTTTATACGATTATTAGAATTATAGCTCACCTAAGTTTCCTGCAGACATTGTGCAACTTTAAAGGAATACTAAGTTCTGCAAATTAAAGTTAATTTTAATAGTTCTATAAGGAGCTGCGCCGGTCGTCACGTTCTCGGTTCGAAGCCGCCACAAAAGAGCTCCAATTCCAACAAGTGTTCAACCCTGAACTGTAATATGTATATACATGTACTCCCATTATAGTCGCACACTAACCACGTGAATAACTATTTATCAGCACGTGTTTTTTATACGTGTAATGAGATTAAAAAAATATATAGTGTAACTTGCGGGGGTCTGAGAGGTTAAAAGTTATCATTTCGAAAATAGATAAAACGCTTTGTAAACAATACGACACAAACATATTATGGAAAGTTATAAACTTGAGAATTATTAATTATTTACATCAATCTTCGCTAATATGTTTTACGTATAGTAGGAATAAACTATCCATTTATACAAATAATTATCCATTGTATCGTATTATACTATAATATTATTAATATATATTATATTAGATTATTATTGATATATATTATATGATATTATTATTAATGTATATTATATCATATAATATATAATGGATAATTATTCCTATAAGTAATAATTCTATATATAACATATATTATAATTGTCCATTTAAAAACGTATAATTATATATTTTCAAAAAACTAATTATAGCCGGTTTTAGTAACTGAATAAAACTCTAAATAGAATTGTTGCTTATAATGGATAATATATAAAAAGTTTTCTTAAATAAAACTGATTCTGCTGATATCAAAGATCGCACTTTTCAACAAAAATATATTTGCTAGCGTTAGTAAAATTGTCAATATTACTTTCTATAGATTAGTTTTGAACGTCATCGTTAAATTATAGATTTGTTTATCGATCTATGTATGTAACTTGCGAACACGATAAATGAACAGAACAAAGAAGTATAACATTCTGTAAAAATTCCAACAACTTTCATGTAAAAGTATGAACTGAAAAAAATTATTATTAGTATGTAAACTGCAAACACGATAAATAAACAAAACGAAGAAGTGTAATATTCTGTAAAAATTCCAACAACTTTCATGTAAAAGTACAACGTGTTCTGGAATAAAATTATTATTAGTAAAAGTTTCATTTTGATATTCCTTATGTATAGTTATAATTATACCAACTTTTAAGTTGTACGTACCACTGATTATTTAAACTATAGTATTACTATTTCCTATTCTGATGAAAAAAGTAGAAGGTAGGACATAGGAATATATTTGTTAATAAAATATAAATACACATCTCATACAATGAAACAAAGTTTTTTCATAAAATGTTTATTATGCACATCGTTTAAATGTTTTTTTTCGATGCAATAAATTAGTCACTGTTAATAACAACATTCTCTACTATTGCTGATAAAATAGTTCCTGTCATTTTTAAAATGAATACGTACTTTGAATTAAAATGACTTAAATGCATTAGTATAAATTAGGCACTTTACTCTAATTTTTTACCACTAACGTTTTATCGATCAATGTTATCTTTAAAAAGAAACTAACTGAAAATATTATACCAGTATGTGTGGTAATAAATATAGAATAATATTTGTAAGGTTACTTTTGTTAAGAAAAGAATATATACTGTAGGTTACAGAACAAAATGTACCGTACACGATTACTTCGCCAGTAACGATACATTTTAATTAAACAATTTCTATATTCGTACCTAGTCGACAGAAACAATACAACATTTCAAAACGATATTTAAAATTAAAAAATATGGCCAATGCATACATACAAATTTTAACGGATGTATAAGATTATAATTAGTAAAAGTATTGCATTAAAAACAGCTGCATTTTAATGTGATCGTGTATATCAGTATTCAATAACAATAAAATCTCCCAATAACAAGTGGGATAAAATTTGAAGAGTATAATTCTTCATAATAATGAAAATCAAGAGGTAAAAACTTGCAGTTTTTCAACTTTGTTATCAAACTATTAACAATTAAATTTTTAATCGGAGTCAATATATGACTTCTCCTCTATTATAATTCGACTGCGGATGTTTATGCAATTTTCAATTTTTTCAGATAAAATTTTAAGAAAGTGGCATAAAATAAAAAGATCCAAGACAAATAAAAACCTTACTAAATTCTATCGAATTTTATATTCTAATAAGGAAGAAATAACATTCAATTTAGTTTCTATTGTTTGCAATTGATGCAGACAATTTTTACTTTGCATAAAAATCCGCAGTCTATTCTATTCTAAAAAGTAATCTGACTAATGATTCGTGAAATGATTACTTTCTTTTATGATTAATTGAAAAAATTGGTGTTACAGTAGTTATAATAATGCTAATTCAATATTGTATACATCAGTTACATGTAACGTTAATTTTACTACATTTATTCAAATCAACATTACATGTTGCGATTACTTTTGCAATTAATCACGAAAAATAATCATAAAATGATCGATCACCGTCCAATTCTGACTTTCCACTGTTGATTTTCATTGCACATTGTTATGCAAAAATTTATAATAAAATTTCCATTCTCATTTCTAAGGCCGAAATCAGTAAACAATAATACTAGTAACAATACGTTCATACATACATACATGTATGTAGTCATTTTTAAAATTGATTCTCCTAATAAGAGAGTTTTCTAAATTCGTTTCTTGTTAAAAAGAATATAAGATATGTACAAATTTCCTTACTAAATCAATAATACGTAAGTACATGATATATTGAATCAGGATTGGCACCATTATGACTGTAAAAAAATTACATTCATTACGTGTGTGAACTTTTACGATATATAGCTGTATTATTCGTACTAACAATTTCGTTTTATACAATTGATTAAATATTTTTATTTAAAAGATCTCGTAAAAAATAAATTTTCGTGTCATGCAAAACAGTGATTTTAATGCAGCACTTTTTTTAAAGAAAGAATCACATCTTTCAATAACCGATTCCATCGTTTTATACGATTATAAATATCATTAAAAACCATTGAAGCTTGTGCCTTGATAGCATCAAAACTTTCAGTAGTTCTATTGTCCCATAGACACAACGGTATTAGCGTTTTAATCCTGAGTAGTAACATAAGCTACACGAAGAAATTTCAATTATCAAATAGTCTCGTTAGTAAACGAATATTATTTTGCAGTTGTATATTGCTAAGATAACTCGATTAGTTCTTTCTTATACTCTCGCCAAGAAAGACAATCTTCTATTAAAAAATAAAACATTTTACAATACTGCTTTGTTATGAAGAAACAACTGATTTTTCCTAAATTCTGATTTCTACAGCATCAGATTTGGAAAAACGAATCAATAATCAATGAATAAAATTCAATTGATTGTAATCGAGGATTACAATGTTGTCAAATTATGTAAAATAGATGAATTTTTAACTATTCCTTGTATATATCTTGCCACCCGTTCCCTTCGTTTTTTTTATTTAAAAAATTGTAGTAATGGCAACTTCATTCCTACCACTTGCGCAGCTGCTATCTGCTATCTATTTTTTTGGCGAATTCATTAAATCTATATGTTCCTTTTCTTCTTCCGTGAGAAATATTTTGGTAATTACTATATCACCTGTACTATATGTTTGGCAAGCCACACTATTTCCCACGTTATTATCTGTTCGAGGACTCTTAGTTTTCTCTCGACATGAACATGTACATTTCGATGGAAATACGTCTGTGCTGCTCGAAGAAAACTGATCTGTCACAGAACCAGTCACTGCCGAAAGAATGGCTTCCAGTTTCTCAATTTTTTCAAATCTGTCCATCCGTTCATCCGAAAGAATTTCATCCATTATCTGCATCGATTCTGTAAGGCTGCGGGTATCAGCATTTCTCGGTGACAACACACCACCTATAAGTCAATTTGAATATTCGTATTTGTGAAAACGTTAACAAAAAGGTTACATTGCCCAATACATATTTTATTTTTCCGTAATCAAAAAATGATTGTTGTAAATGTTTATATGTTGAACTGAAAACCTGAGAGAGCCTATAGCAAGGTTTTTCACCTAAACACATATCTCCTTTATTTGTGATGACTAGTAGACTGTGGATCTTTATTAGCGATTGCAATCCCGCGGGATTGATGCGGGATTTATTTCAATCCTGCGGGGTCCAGCGGGATCCCGCGGGACTAAGGATTTAGTTCTTCAATCTAATATATATTTAATAAAGATACCAATTTTACTTAATGAGATAATCATCTTTAATCATGGTAGTCTAAATCTACATAAATTTAAATTAAAATAAATCTCTCTTTGGAAAACAAACTGTAATCGAAATATACATATACGTATATGTGTATATGTGTGTAATAATATGAAATATATTATATAATAATTCGTTATATCTAATATTTATATTAAAAAAAGGTATTTAAATAAAAAATTATTATATCAATAACGAAGCTACGATATATGATAATATTAATTGATGAGGTGAATCGGAAAGTTCGCCAGTAGCACGGCAACGGAAAAAATGAAGAGCGCAGAACCGCGAAACAATGTATCATCGAAATAGCTCATCGTAAGCGTCGTCATTCGCGAAATTTTGTTTATACGCATAGTCCCGCAAAATTTTCGGGATCCCGCATCACCTATTTGAGAAATGCGGGACCAAGAAATGACGCTGGATCCCGCGGGATTGCAATCCCTAATCTTTATGCATTTATGACAAAAATGGGTACATACAATTTAAAATAATGGATCTATGAAAACGATTTAAGGCCACCAATGCATAAGTTTCACGTTAATAAGATAATTAAAAGAAGATAGAATTTTTTATTTGGCTCCCGTGTCTTGCAATCTAAGCAAACATTTTTTATTTTGCATAAAGATCCGCAGTCTAGTCGTCATAAATAAAGGAAATATTTAGATGGACCACCCTGTATAGCTGTTATTATGAAATTTCTCAAAAGCTAAGAGTGATTTTAGTTAGAAGGAAATTAGAATTTATGGAACAGTGTGATTAATTACAAGCAACATATACCAGAGTGTGAATTTTCCGAAGTGTAACTCTCCATACTATGATATTCATCATCGACTTTATCCTCGTCATCGTCATCGCTGCTATCCCCTTTATCTTGACCCATATTTTCAAGTTTCTCCAACTTTCTAGCAACTTTATAACTGCCTCTCAACTTCTCTTTCTCATCCTCGGTAAGATCAAAATAACGTAAAAGCCTTATCTCACGATTACTCAGCACAATATTTTTAGTAGTTGTTTCTTCCATTCTCTTTTTTAAATCTGCCACTTCCGTTTCCACTTTCCGTTGCTTTTTGCGTGCCTTTACGTCTGCCGGTTTAATGTATATTTGTATCTGCTCTTCACATAGTTCAGCGAAAAGAGCTTGTACTTCAGGCTTTATTAATCTGCCGATAAAAAGTTATAATCGATAACACGTGTTTTATAATATATTGTGAGGATTTATAATATCTATAAATGAATAAAACTTTTTATTATTTAAAACGTGTCTATATTATTATATCTATTAAAAAAGTAACGATACTATTATCTATTAGAAAAATTAGAAACTGCTGATATAAACGTAATAAAAAAATATTTTGTGAATATTGAGCGAATAAATCACACGCATACTTAGCTATGGAAACGTATATTTGTGGAACCAGGTTCGAGACGTCACTGCTAGCATAAATAAGCATATCTCGTGTTAACGGACGTCGACACCAAAACTTTTGATTATTACGATAAGTATTCTTCAGTTGTTCCTTTAATGGATTAGATGGAGCACCGTAAAGATCACATAATGTATTCAGGTTAACATTTTTAACTTTATATACAGGTTTACCAGTTTCTTGAAATTGAAGTACAGCATGAGCTGCCTATAAACAAATTCGTCAATTATATTTTTAGTAATATTCGAATGGTATTTAATAAAAAAGAAATACCTGTGTATCGAACACATTGTTTAACATAATGTTGAACTGTCTGTACAAATTGACACTGTCGTTTCTACAATCATGAATTACCTGAAACAAAATGTACAGTGTTCATTCAGAAATATATGTTTCAAAGGTAGATACAAAAAAGAAAATGAAAAGTTATTATTATTCCCTACTTTAATAATATTTGGATGCTCTAGAAGTTTTTGAAGTCCTCCGGTTTGAACAAGACCAGGGCATGTAAATAAATCAAATACATACGCTTGTCCAGACATAGTACCGATTTGTATAAGCGTTAATTGTCCTTTAATTCCTACATTAATGCCTTCGCAATCCATCGAGACAACAATTTTACCATCCGGTGGAGGTTTGCGAGGATTTATTATATCGTCGATAATTTGAAGACTTTCTCTCGGATTCACAATCACTCTAGTCTGTTGCAGTACTTTCAATTTCCATGCGTCTCCCATTTGTGCAACCTGCAAACTGCGATCTTTTTCTGTATTGTCTGCCAAGGTCTTCATTACAAGTGTATTTATCCTTTGCTTTAAGGTTTGCTGCTGCAAACTTACTGGAGGAGAATTATTATTGCTTTCACTGAATTGGGAATAAGAATTCTGTACAGAGTTAGCTTCGCTCAGTGGAGTAGCACTAATAGGCTCTGGATCAACAGACGGCTGTAACGTTTCTGTGTTGTTCGACTGGATAGCCTGATGCATATTTATTTGACTCGAAGTACTATTTTGATTTCGCACAGAATTAGCGTTTTCAGTTTTTATTTTTCCATCTACTACAGAAAACTTTGGTCTCCCAACTAACGTCACCAAATCGCTTTGAACGTGAAACGCGTCTGGATACATTTTTAGGAATAAACGCACATCGTGAGGTGCCGTAAATATTGATGTCACGTTTTCATTAGGAAATTTGTTCTGAATTATATTGACCATTTGCTCGAGAAGAACCGGACCTTTTTGTTCGATACACTCGCAAAGAAAATCCAAGAATTCTTTAGTAGCAGTTATATGAAAGGGTATCGTGTGTTCGATTTTCATTGCAGGCTCTGGCTTCATGCCTTCGTATTGCTTCAACATCACATTGTCATCAGTAACTATAAAAGCGTCTGGATACTTCAAAAGAAAATCTTTAAATTTCTTACAATGTTGTCCAGACATGTGTCGAACTTCTGGAGAAGCTTGAGACCGATGTCCCAAAAGGCTACTGATCGGCACTTCTGTACCAACTCCGTATTGCATTAATTTATTTGTAAAATATTCTACAGCCTCTCGTGCATAATCACGTTTACTGCCCAATTTACATCCATTCTCTTCCTCGGCGATTTGTTGAAAAGTATTTACAGATACGTAATCGCCGTCGATAACAAAAAGCATCGAGTATTGAGCTAAAAATTTTTTAAGGCCACTTTGAGATCCACCAGCTATCTGACGCATTTCTTTCGTGAATCCCTTAGCTCCGAACTGGCAGCTTAAATCGTGCAATGTACGTGGTCCACCCTTATCCACAAGAAGTTCGAAGAAAAATAGAAGTGTCATATTTCTTACAGTCTCGTATTCTAAGCTATCCATTTTTCTATTTTATCCTCTGCTTTCAGTACATGTACATATGTATATTTTTATTTACAATTCCTAAAGAATAAGATCATAATATAGTCGAAATAATATTACTAAAATCGTTAACGTTACAATTTAAATGATGTGTATAAATATAAAAATTAGGTATACAGCAGGCATGTCAAACTCATTTACATTCATGATTATCTGTGACTAAATTATAGTTAAGAATATGCTCTTATAGAATCAATAAAAGATAACGATGTTGAAAGACTAAGTTCTATGTCATTTGAGTTTAGTTAGTAGAGTGAAAAATAGACGTTTTAATAAGTATATTTTTATAAGTACGAGACAATATTTACCAAACAAATTAATATGGCTTGTTCTTCTAGGGGTAAGTGAAGGATTGCGTATCGTGGTATTTAGAAAATATCGTAATATTTAGTTACAGTGAACCTTTTGTTACCTTAAAAAAAATAATAAAATTTGTATACATTCCCAAGATTTTAGTTATATTCCCAGTGTGTCTCTGACAATTTTTTTTAGCAAAATATCGAGAGTTTATCTAACTTCAATGCTAAAATGAAAAAGCGTTCGATATACCATTACGTGCGAATTACGTGCGATATACCATTGCGATGCAGCGCGTTTTCTGATGAAAATTAATATTTATATTAATATTTACTCATTAAAAAGTTTTGTGATCTAAAATAATTGAAGTACTCCATTATCACCAATTTTCAAGGGTTTCCTACAATATCAGAAAAAAATGTTTCCAACTAAAGTTGACTCGTATTTAAACATCTACAAAAAAAACCTCTATATATAAAATTTCGAAAATAATTTTTTTCTGCGAGAAATAAAAATCATTTAAATTTTTTAAATGTTAAAATGCATTTATCAATTCATAATGTTATAGCTGATTAAAAGGGCTGCATGTTTGACATGCCTTATATATATGTAAATTATGTCAATAGTCAATATATTTGTGCATAGTAATCATTATAAAACTATTTTTATACTAATTTTAATTACACCAATCGAACGATTAACATTTTTCACATGCTTACCATTATTCTAACCGTCAGAATGAAAGCATAATAATAAATTATTGCCATCTTTTAATGTACACATTCATAAGCGCCTCATTGGTTTTTGTTGAAAAGAAATAGTTGCGTCAAGATTGATTAAATTCCAATGAGTAAATAATTGCACAGCCACCATAACAGAGGAAAAGCTAGATCTAAAAGAGATTCGGAAGATTTAATTAACACATTGATTATTAATAATAAATGTTTTTCTCTCATTAAAAAAAAAAATAGGAACCTTATAAGGATTATACTTCTTTTAAACAGAATTCCTTCTTTACTGATATCGTACACTTCGTGGAAAACAAGAACATTATAAGATCTTTCTTCTCCTCCTTTGTAGAATACTTAAATTAATAAAAATAAAAAATATTGACATAACCTAAAAAAAATATGAAACATTAGTATTAACGCATATGCTTACATTACCTATTACTAAATTTTAGCAAATGTCAACGAATACTTGAGATTCGATGATAAAACGTTTTCGTACATTGATGAAATTTTAAAGAATTACATATGTTAATGAATGAAACATGTACTGAATATACGTGGGGAAAATACTGTCCGTGTATACATATATATGTAATGTAACTGAATATTTATAAATTCGTACTATTACGTTACGAACTTATAAATTAAAAGTCTTACTTAACCGATTTGCCATAATGTTAGAATATATATATTATACATAAGACATATGTCTGTAAATGAATTCGGTATGTTACAGACACTGCTGAGTAATTATAAGCAACAAGAAAACTACTCACGACAAATAACGATTCCGTTTAACAATGTATAATAGATAATACAAGATAAAAATTGAAGGATTAACGATATTCAAATTCTAAGATATCGCAGGTCAAACAACTCTGTGACATAGATTTAAAATACCACGCCAACAACGCTAACAAATCGAATGTGTGTGATCTTACAGTGTACGTTTATTTAGCATTTCGTTGCGTGTATTGTTTAAACAAGAAACGATAGCTAGTTATGACGCTTCGTTAAACGTTTGCTTATATACCTTGCCTAATAATATGTAGTAAAATTTCAGTCATTCGCCAATGTGGTGCACTGTGCAATAGGTATATCATTCTATACATACTGATACATGCATATCCAATTAATTCTCACCTGGTAAAACAGACACAAGAGGGAGTATTAAAAAGAGGAACATTACCACAGACGAGGATTACTTTCTCAAGAAGATAAGAATTACAACAATTGTCCTTCATATTGGTTTTGAATATATTTCAACGTGATATGTCAATGCAAAATCAATTTTTATTTATATTTTCGAAGTAGAAAAATATAACGAAATTATTATTAGCAGAGAGGAACAGAGAGTGCTCACGTCCGGGGAGATTAGGTGTCCCTGTACCGTGATGTCCCCTAGTCTAAGTCTTAGCTTGGATCAGATCCTATCTTTAGCCTGGATCAGAACCTACATCATCTTTAGCCTGGATCAGATCCTACATCATCTTTAGCACAACCTGTGGAGTGTGGAGGAACCTTATATAAGTATAAAATATTTACTTGTGAAAAGATAAATTTGCATTACGGTTTTGTCGTTCCTTACAATTCTTTACGCAACAAGTTTGTACCATTTTTTCAAATGTTTACGAAATAATGCATATATATACTTGTATAAATGATAATGTACTAATGCACTGAATGATAAATAAACTGAATTATTTTGTAACGTCAGTTGTGGGCACCAAATACTCCGTTATCTTGGAACACTGCGTCTTATGTACATCCTATACCTATGTCGGGTCTATAAGTATATATATGGTCTAACAATAAGGTATAACCAATTTAAAGGTCCATTCGGTAACGATCCGTAAACTTCGAAAATGTTTGTTGAACATGCTCGTATACTTGACGCCAGATAAGAAGGTACCTACTAGCCGACGAATGCGCGGCCAAAACAGTAACGTATCTATATTACGATGATTTGGTAGCAGAGCCCTGAGGCAGTTACATATATTGGCGGGAATGTACCGAAACAATCTTTCGGACAAAAAGACTCCAAGATGTGTCCTACGAGTTACAAAATATACACAAATATACACGTTATACATTCATCTTTCACAATCAAATCGTAACAATTTTTTAAAATTTTACGAGGTGATCAAGGTACCCAATTTTATCGAGAATTTTACTTTACTGAGGCTAAAATCGCCGCGCATGCGCGAGAAATCTTGTACAATATCTCAGCACTGATATCATGAAGTAAGTTCATGACTGATATTCACACACTCGTCCATAAGTCGCTGGACTTGCTGAAATAAAAATGGTACTTACTAATTTTTTCCAATGTAGAGAACATGTAAATCAAATCTGACCAAAATATCCTATATTTTCTGATTTTTAAAATTCAATTTCAGTAACTGTTTTCCAATTTCGCTTGTAGAGCTGCCCATAATCATATCACAATTTCTCAATCTCTTTTTCCAACATTTATTCAAATAGTATTTATATATTTAATTTTGCATTCAAATATTATCGTAAACAATAAAATCAAGCTGGAAGCTTACCATTTTGTTGTAAGTGACGGTGATTTATGGACGGGAGTATTTGTAAAACATTGTAAAACATTTACTGTTGTTGTCGTTTGTTTGGCTTCCACACTTGTGGAAAATAATTCGAGTTCAAGGAAGTTTTATTTCGATTTATAGAGGTTTTTAAAGTGTAACGGAAGGGAATGAACAAAATTTTCGTCTTATATATAGAGGTTTTCGAATTCGAGTTGTCGAGGTTTGATTGTATATGCACAGTGTACGTAATACATACAGTATTTTGTGATCTAATACTCTCGATAAGATTCGCGAATTTTCATTGGTCGACACGTGAGATTTCGATTGGCTTTATTGATATCTCACATTGTAAAAGAATAATTGTTAATCTTCGATGACTGAACAATATGTGTGTGTGTTAAATACAGTTTTTTGTGAATCTACAAAGGAATATGGAAATTACAAAATAAATCAGGAAATATAACATTAAAACTGAGTTTACAACATATGTGAACGGTGAATATGGGTCGTCTCATAAATCGCACAAGATGTGAGTAGAGCGTATCGAAGATTGTATCATATTCATAACGTGTAAATGATTTCTTATGAAAATTATATAATGTGGCGAACAATAACATGTGTTGCATATTGAGCTTCATTTATTTGCTTACCGTTTAGTATACACAACAATTACAATTTTATTCGAAATGTTTACATTATTTTTGTCGAATGCTATTTTAATAAATATATATATATCTATGATTAACAAAATGTATCGCAATTAATTCACTCGTGTATACTAATTTTATTTTGACCTAAGTAATTTATTTCATACCGTTTCATCACTTATATACTTAGTGCTATTTATCTTGTAGATATTTTCTTTATAATTTTCTTCTGTAACTTACTATCGGTCGCTGTAAAAATTTCTATATGTAATTTATAGACGATATAAATACTTTAATCCTTACAGGTAAATCATTTTTTCAATCCAAACAGTTTCGGCAAGGGTGATGTAGAGGAGAAGTAAACATGATTGACTGTTCTAAATTGTAGCGTTGTATGAATAAATTATTCTGCAAAATATTAAAATGAGTAATATTACTTCGCAAGATGTTTCGTTAAAATCAGTGTTAGCACTAAACAATAATGATTTTAAAGAATTTATATGCGGATGGGGGGCTGCTGTTATTAACGTATCTATTACCTTTCCTATTAATAAAATTATATTTAGACAGGTATGTAGAAAAGTATTTACTAATATATTTCTAGCAATATTTACAAAGTATATAATGGAACGATCAACTTCTATTTTCTTTAATTTCCTAATTACTATTGTACAGATTTTGGAAGATGTACCAGCCAATGCCGCTTTCAAACAAATATCTAAAGAAGGCATACGATTGCTATACCGTGGAATTTTACCACCCCTTTGCCAAAAGACTCTATCTCTTAGCGTAATGTTTAGTATGTACGAAGGATGTAAAGAACGTTTGTATATGTTAACGCATAACGATGTGCTAGTTAGAATATTAGCAGCCCACATTGCTGGTACTGCTGAGGCTATACTTATGCCACTCGAAAGGGTACAAACGCTGCTACAAGATTGGCGGTATCATAATAAATTTAAGAATACCTCTCATGCATTTAAATATTTATTGAAGAACTATGGTCTATCTGAATGTTATCGTGGGTTAATGCCAATTGTATATAGAAATAGCTGTTCTAATCTTATGTTCTTTGTTTTGAAAGAACAATCGAAACTGTTAATGGGCGAGCAGGAATCATTAGTAACAAGTTTCATTAACGGTGCTTTAATTGGTGGTTTAACAAGTACTATATTCTATCCGATGAATGTAATAAAAATACATATGCAATCGAAGATAGGCGGTAACTTTGAAAAATTCTTGACTGTTACTCGCGAAATTTATACAGCGAGAAATAAAAGTGTAATGTCATTTTATAAAGGAGTACACTTGAATTGCGTAAGATCGTTTATTAGTTGGGGAGTAATAAATGCATCTTACGACTTGTTCAAACAAATCATCTTTTAACAATAACTGCAATTAGGATATAAAAATTATTATTTATTTTTAAAGGAATGTATTTATGATAGAACTAGCTACGTTTCAATTCTTGAAGCTCATGGTCGCACACTTCTTCTGCAACAAATCGACATGATCAAAGTAAAACAATAGTAGTTCTGTAATCATATTCTTGCAATCATTGTGAAAATATTATAAAATATTATATTTTTTATTGTGAATAAATAAATTATAAATTATGGCAAATAGAACATGTAATTAATGTTTTAAATATATATTTTAGATATATCTGAAATGTATAATGTTTTATAAACGTATATGTTATAAAATTTTGTTTTTTATTACTAGGGAGAGAATTACCTCTTTTCTATTTAATTATACATTTAATATAAATGAAACATTATTTTGGTAATGCTTGATCTTCAATCGAAATTTAATACAGCATTTGTGTACTAGATCGATATGTGGTTGGTAGAAAATTAATATGTAATGTGGCTTCAAACATAAGTGATAAACATTGAAATTTATATTTTCTATCATGGCTATATTATGTTATTGATTTGGCGTTTCTATAACGAATGTAATATTTTATTGTACAAAAACAGTGCAACTAATAAAGTTGTATATTTGTATGAATTAACATATCCTACTACGTAGTCTACTTGCAAAATACCCTGGATTGAAATGAATTCGTAAAGGACCCAGTAAGCAATCTACTCTGAATTTTCTACCAAAACTTGCCTACAATTCCGACCCATTTGTCTCCGCATTAGGCTCGGTATTTGCTGGTATTTGCCTGCAAAGTTTGAAGGCAAAATTCCATGCCAAATAGAGAGCAAAACGGGGGCGGAGCCTGACCTCGTTATAGAGGGCGGGTCAGTCGCACTACGAGTGTACCTGACCTAACCTTGCTTTCAGAGTAAAGACCGGCCAAAATCGTTATTGTCATTACTTGAAGATTTGTAAATATTTAAACAATTGAAAATGCATGAAACTTCTAAACGGACGAGGGTACAGTCTGCCCTCGTTTTGCCACGGCAAATATCGAATCATTTGTTTCCGCATTAGGCTCAGAATTTGCCAACCGGTTTCGATCGACAAATTTACAGCAAATAAGGACTAAATCCTGCTTAAGCGTTGTCTGGCATCGAAACGACCGCCTTCTGCTCGCAAAGTATGATTGCAAACACTTGTCAATAATTTTCTCGAGACAGATTTTACCGACTGGGAAATTGATAGCTTCTCCTAATTCAATTCAACAGGACTAAAAAGCGGATTGCATGTCGAAGGGGATGGAATTCCGTTTATGTTTCCCGCGAACGGAAAGGAAACGAAGCGGCATCGGTGCGCGACATATCCCGCAAATCGATGCGCCTCGGCCGCGGGCTTTTAGCTACTTTTAGCCCACTCCAATTCTTCTGCATCCCGGTTCAAGCTTTTCGTTTCCCCCCGGAACGTCTCGAAGCGTCACGATGCACTGTATCCCGCGGCTTTAATTCCGCATGAGCGTGCCGCCGCGTCGTCGAATATCTATATCGAAGTCCGGCGTAAGTCGGTGCGTTTTTCTTTTTCTTTTTTTTCGGAAAAGGGACCGTGGCTATGATCTTACTGTCTTCGTACAGCAGCCGCCGCAGTCGTGTCGGGCAACCCGTATGAAATTAACATGCGACTCGTGGTGTCGGACAAAACCGAAATTGTCTCGGTCCCGGTGATTCGCGGCTGGCAATACGGGGAGCTGTTTCCGCGGACCGCATAATCGGATCGAATAATGAGAATCAACGCAACGAAAATGAGCACTCCGATCGAGGAGAAGATTGACCAGAAGCTGAAGGTGAGAAATCGAATGCAGTCTTCACTTTCGTTAGTTTTCAGCGACGGGTGTCGAGTCTCCACGAATCTTTAGAAAATTCAAGTGGTCCCATTGAAAAACCGTCAACGTCGCACATATAGTAACAGAACAGAAATGTTCGCGGACACTTTTCATCTCTCCCTTTAAATTCTTCATATATTCTCTTCGTCAACAATTATTCATGTCAGCCCGCTACGCGAGAATTCGATTATCTGTTATGTTCGAAGCTATAAATCATTTTTACCGCAAGCGACGTATTAAAAGATCGCATTGCCAATCAAAAGCTAGAGACAATGGTGCATAAACAATTCGCTCCGATGCTATTTTACTGCATAGCGATTTTGCACACTGCTCTCGATGTCTGTAGATTTTTGATTAACGAGCGTCAATTGAAAATAACGATAAATTTCTCTCGATAATGTAATCCGTATACTGCAGATGCATCGTCGATGAATTGACGAGAATTGAAAACAGAAGGGAATTATGTATGCTTTGTAAATGATTCGGATTCATTGTTAGTAGCGTGGTTAATTAATAAGTAAACAGAATTTTTGAAGAATCGTTATACATAATAATTATTTAAAATCTGGATAGACTCGAACGACAGCCGGGCGAAGTCATGACGTACGCTACTGATTTTGTTTGATGATTCCCGTTTTCGATCGTACAATTATAAATTGTAAAATTCTGCTGATGATATGCAGAGACAGATGGGGAGAATTATGTCGCGCGGAATTAGGTCTTTCGGGATGGGATTATTGACATTTCGAGTCCTAATATTAGTACGTCTTTTTATATTATCTTGGAAACGTGTTCCAATTTAACTCTGTGCTCGTTTCAACGTCAGAATGAACATGGAAATCGATTTTATTTGATCGGGAATTTCACGTGAATTGTTTCAATGTTGAATCGAATGAAATCTTTCAGAATTAAATGTTACGCACGGAATGTCGGATAATTAAACAAACTTGAGGCAAACTATAATTAATAAATGTAAATAATTAATATATATATGGAAATATTTCCATTTCTATTCGACTATGATCAGTAAATATTCTTTATGAATCTTACTTGAGAAGGTATAGAAGATTCGAATACATAGAACAATACTTTTCTCAAACAGAAACTTAAAATTAAAATTATTACTGTTTTTAAAAAGGTGAGGAGCGGAATGGTAAGCGTTAGTGATGGGAAAAGCAAGCCGGTACCAATGCGTTTACATTTGTCCATGGAAGTTTTGAAACTTCAGAGAGAAGATTTAGAGGTAATGTTTAATGCATCTATATTTTTCTTTAATCATTAGTTACTCGCATGGGGTCACAGTAAATTTGATGTTTTCGTTAATGCGTAATTCTATTTACTTCTGTGCAGAGACTTAACTAATGTAAACAAATAATTAATTAGAACTAGAATAGTTGTTTTATTTGAATTGAAACATTATTATTAGACTGTGGATGTTTATGCAGTTTTCAATTTTTGTAGGTAAACTTTAAGAAAGTGGATTCACGTAAATTCTTATTCTCAATGATAGTAGTCTGTAGTTCTGGAATAAATAAAAATCATTCTAAATTTTGTGGAATTTTATAGTCTAGGATTTTTGGAAGTTTTTTGGAATCTATAAATGCCAATTATTATATTGGGGTCCTACAAGACCCGATGCAAGCAATTTTGCACAAATCGAGGTGTGAGTAACTAAAGGTTAAACTATTTCTTACATTTAGCCGATTACATAATCAAACATTATAGTATAATTTATTGCATTTTAACACTTTGCACTCAGAGCTATTTTAACTCGAAAATGAAACATTTCTTCTGACCTAGGATATTTCCTTTCGCTATGATTTTTTCAATTTTACGAATGCAATATTGGTGTAATACCTTGTACAATACTTAAATGTTTAGTAATTGATTAGTAGACAGCGGATCTTTACGCAAAATAAAAACTTTCTATCTGATTTGCAACAAACTGGAGTGAAATAGAAGTTTATTTTCTTTCTTAATATGTTTAATAGGTTGAAAATTATATAACAACATTAAATTGTAAACGTTTTAAATTACACCTACTTATCTTTGTCATAAATGCATAAAATCCACTGTCTATTGATTAGACATCGACATATTTAATAATGTAAACAATATTTTGAATAATGATACAGCAATTTTCACGGTTTGTCACCGTTCGAGTGCTAAGGGTTAATACCAATGTCGATATGTCTACGGTAGCTGCGAGAATTGAATGATTTCTAACGTGTGACACTGATTTCCAGCAGGCAGTGAATCATAACAAGCCACCATTGGATGCTAAGGAACGAATGGTGCAAATCACCAGACAGAAAGTTGGAGGCTTAGGATTAAGTATAAAAGGAGGAGCGGAACATAAACTTCCTGTTCTTATATCTAGAATTTATAAAGGTCAAGCTGCTGATCAGTGTGGCCAATTGTTTGTAGGAGATGCAATTATTAAAGGTATGCTCTTCTTTCCAAGTAAAATCGGATGAAATTACAAAATCAATATTGAAGAACTCAAAGAAAACACGCAACGAACGTGTAACATTGTATAACATTTGATTAACATTTAATTCTGATACAGTAAACGGAGAATATATAACTGCGTGCAATCACGACGATGCTGTAAACATCCTGAGGAATGCTGGCGACATAATTGTTTTAACTGTGAAACATTATAGAGCAGCCAAACCATTTCTACAAAAGAATGGTGAGTGTAGTTTCATGTTAGAAACATATTTCTGCATTTCACGACTTTGTAATACTAATTCAACGTTATTTTTAGAAAAGGAAGAAAAGTTGGATAACATTCCGAACGGTGGTTCGGAAGATGAATGGCTTTCACCGAATAGACAGAGTGGCAGTCCTAGGTGCGGTCACAGTCGACAAAGTTCAAACGCATCTGTAACCTCGATACAATCTAAGAAATGGGTGGATGTTATAACAGGTTGCGATAGCTCTAACAAATCTTAGTTCTTGCTTGTTTGTATCCAATTGTAACGAGAAACGTAATGTCAACAAATTTTCAGTTCCACTAATGATGGCGTACGTAACAAGATACATCTTTGGAACGGATAAACTAAGAAGAAATGCATTTGAAGTAAGAGGATTAAATGGTGCACGCACTGGTGTCATACACTGCGACGATAGTGCGATTCTAAGTCAATGGTTGAAATACATTACCGATAATATTACTGGCTTAACGCATTTACAGGTAACGGAAATTTCATATTTATCAATTTATCAGTTTCATTAGATTAACTCGGTAAACGATGTATATTTATATGTTTTTATTAGATGAAATTGTACAATCGGAATTTCGGCGTGGGTGAACGTATAGAGTACATGGGATGGGTAAACGAAGCAGTGAGTAATAGTAATCAGCCATGGCAAAGCTACAGACCAAGATTTTTAGCGCTGAAAGGACCTGATTTATTGTTATTTGAAACACCTCCCGTAAGTACAAACTAAGATACAGCGAGGAGCAAAATTGAACGCATGTAACCTTTCTTTTTTTAAATCATTCTCCATATATTTATTGGGTCTCATGTAATACATATATACATATATATATATATATATATATATGTATAATAATATAAAATATACAATATAATAATTATATACAGTGTGAGTTTCGTAACGTGACGATCTCAAATAACTCGTAAGTTATTTATTGTAGCTGCTTTTGTCAGTGCTGCAATTTGATTTTTTATCAAAATATGAAGGTCACCTTCAGTTTTTCAAATAGAATGCCCAATATTTTTGCTCGAACTCGGATGTAGCACAAAATAAATCTAATAGTTAACAAGATATTATAGAAACAATTTTTCATGTGTAGTTATTTAAGTTGAGGGATATCAGTTCGAGCACCTACTAGCTTCCAGGTAATAGCTATTATACATATGGGAAATTATATCGATAATATCTCGTTAACTATTAGATTTATGATATATGGAGGACAATACGTTTTTACGCAAAATATTATTAGGGATAATATGAGAATATTTTAGAATAATATTTTTATAGAAAAATTTAATATTTTTAGGAATAATATTAAAATATTTTAGAATATTTCGGGATTGCGGGATTGCAATCCCTAAATAGAACACATGTTTACATGAATTTTCTTTATGTATTCCATAATAACGAAACACCCAGTATCATTTAACGGAACAAGGTACTTAGAATGTATGTGGTATATGTTTTTAGTGCAACATAGGTGATTGGTCTCGATGTGCATTAACTTTTAAAGTCTACCAAACGATGTTCCGTATGATGAGAGAATCTGAGAACGTGGACGAGAGACAGCACTGTTTCCTAGCTCAGAGCCCTGGAAAACCGCCGCGATATTTAAGTGTTGAAACTAGACAAGAACTGTTGAGAGTCGAAGCAGCGTGGCATACTGCAGTGTGTTCAGCTGTTACACATTTAAAAGTTTGTGTCGTATTTTCGTTTTCGTATTCAACTGCGAAAGTAATGTTTCAAATTGTTTGTTACGCGTTACAGAGTAAAACATTTCCCGTCACGTTCAACGGAAGAAGTGCAGGATTAACATTAGAGTGGACTCAAGGCTTCACGCTTTCTTACGAGGATATCGGAGAGATCATATGGCGTTATAAGTTTTCCCAGTTGAGGGGATCCAGTGATGACGGAAAGAGCAGGTTGAAGTTACACTTTCAAGAGCCAGATAGTATTGCAATTGAGACAAAGGTATTCGTATATGGCGCCGTACACGAAGTAACGATGTGCGTTCATTAATTCTCTTTTTAATTTTGTAGGAATTGGAATGTTCTCAGCTACAGAATTTATTGTTCTGTATGCACGCGTTCTTAACCGCAAAAGTTGCCGCGGTAGACCCAACCTTTTTAACGTCAACTACACCGTAAGATCGAAGTAAGTATTATCGCCAATAATGCAAAACATGGATCATTGTTTAATATTCATATAATTACATAGACGGTACAGAAATAATAATAATTAATGAACTAGAACAAAGACATGTCAAATACTAGTCAATTCCCCAGTGGAAATATCTCTATGTTTTTGGAATGATTACATGAAATATTGTTTATTTCAATGCTTCCGTTTTTATTTCTGACGAATACTGGTGAACCATTGTGTAGGTAGTAATATCAATTGCTAGATGTTATTTTGTTTATGTATATATGCATATATATATATATATATATATATCGTTATGTACTTCGCGATTAATTAAGCACTGCTATTTATTTTTTTACACTGATGAATTAGAGGTCGATAGGAAATTGATATTTCATTGCGACATTTCAAGCCGACTTTGAGAGCGTAGCTGCTTTACTTTTTAAAGCATATTGTTTTATATGATATTCTTATATATAATATGAGAAACATGCATTTATTATATAAAAAATGGAAATATTAAGGGGGTAGACTCGTTTCGAGGATTGCAAGGGTGCGGGATGCGCCTTCCCGTTTCTCGATAATGTAAAGATGGGGTTTTCAGTAGTCAAAAGCGCTAGAAAAAAGATCAATCCAGGCCGCGATCGCTCTCAAAAGTCCCATTTTGACGTTTATGAGGCGTAATTTGCATTATTCAGCAACATGTAGCTGTCGCAGCTTTATGGCAATAGCTACATGCGCAGCTTTCAACATCAAATCACTGGAAAATAGTATTCTCTTATTTATTGAATAATTTATTTTGATGATATATGATCGATTTCAAACAAAGTCTAACAAATATGAATGTTACCTATAAAAATAGGACTTGGGAGGGCGATCGCGGCCTAGATTGATCTGTTATCTAGCGCTTTGATTACTGAAAAGCCCATCTTTGCATTATCGAGAAATGAGAAGGAGTATTCTGCACCCTTGCAATCCTGGAACCGAAAGTCTACCACGTTAAGTCGGTATTAAAAACTTATCAAAGCGCTCGTTCATGATTTTTAAGTTCCAAAGATAAGGCGATCTTCTTTAAGCAATGATTCATATATTCATGGGTTGAGTTACTTTTCACGTGTATCTGGTGCCTTAAAAACCATGAACAAGGTGTAATTAAATTATAAGTTACAAAAGTGCATCGAAGTTGTATAGTTCATTAGAACAGCAAGTTTTATGCATCTAATGCCGCGGTATACATTTTACTAGAAAATTTTATCTTACGTTAAACATGGAAATATGAGATTATATTAGTCTAATATTAATTTTAAATCAGTATTAATTCAATGAGATAAAAAAAATCGTGGAGGAAAAAACCTAATAGCAATAAGTAGTATCATTAGACCATGGTGGCCATCTATTTAAAAAAAATTTATTTATTAATGCGTGAATAAGAATGAATAGATCACAGGGAGCAAACATACAAATGATATCACGAATAATTCGTTTGTCCATTGTTCTTTCTTTCATAGAAGTTAGCAGTGCATTTTACTAAAAATTCCTGTTTGTATTCAATAAGATTAAGTTAAAAAGATATTCTAAATCATACAATCTACGGATCAATTATGCTTTTATATCGTTTTTAATCGTTCTCGCGCCGAAAAATTTTCATATACGAAAGTCTTTGTTATTGCGTTATAAGAAATCTATTCTTCTCTTTCTCTATAAAAGTTCTAACGTTACTAATTATGCGAGGTAATTTTCAGAACTAATACCCACACTCTGTGCAATTAATCTACCAATTTACAATTATATTTAGAGCAATAAATGTACATTGGATGAAGCAAAAAAGAAAGAAAAGAAAAAAAGAATGCTGTTTAGAACACAAACTGCACTTTATATTAATCATAACACACAATTTCTATTGTTAAGATTTTATGGGAGTTTTATCATAATCATCTGAGAAAGTAATGGAAACTGTATTCGCCCACAGTTGAATACGTGTATACAGTCTATCGATCGATCATTCGATATTTAATTGAATTGTAAGGAGATTGACAGATGTTTCATTTGCATTGCACATTTTAAGGGTCTCCAGTTACTCGTAGAAAGTGCCTATACGATTATATATAATACAATAGGAATTACAATTCATTTTCACCAATTGATTTTCCTAGTCTAAATAGTAAGAGCGTTACCATTGTCCGAAAACTTTGAAGAACCTACTGGTAATTACTAGGGCAAAGGTACCAGTTACACAAAACAAACTTTTTCGAAATTAATAAAAATAACACAAAGTACCTAGTATTACTTTATTTTTAAAAATAAAATTGAAGTTTCCCCTCCGTGTATAAATCAGAAGTGTGTTACAATCATTTTTGTTTAAGATATAGAAAACATTAGTTATAGATTATAGAGAATGCTAAGAAACTGTGATATACCAGAGGATAATAAAATAACGATTTTATTGCGCTACGGTATAAAAAGAAAATTAATTAATTAATTTGTAATCACAAATTTCTTGTGTCCGGTAAATAGGACCAAAACTTCGTTAATATTTCTTTTGTTTTTTAACAAAATCGTCCGAAAAAATAAGACGGTACAGAATAAAGGTTGATGATCGATCGTTCATCACAAATAATGCAAAATAAATTATTAATTAGCCACTAAATATCCGGTAACTGGTACCTTTACTCTGTGAAGATATGCAGAAATTATTATCGTAATTTCATTGTAATTGAAAGGCACTCTAGGAAGACAGGCATCACTCCATTGTATTGCAATGTTTTGCTAATATCCTGCGTGAACCAACGGGTCTTTTATGTTATTTATTTAGGAAACGATCATACGTGTACGGTAAAACAGAAGAAAGATTAAATGAAACTCACTACTGAATTTAATTACAGATGCATCGCGGTGAGTTTTTATAAACTATAATATTGTTAGCAAAGGGCCAAAATAGTTCAGTATGCAAGTACCGAGAAATACTATTTATAGGCGTCCACTCGTTAGATTTGCAAATACAATAAAACTGTATCCAAGAGCATACGAGTATCGACTTGTGTCAGTACACTCGGAAAACAATTATAACTGTGTGTTATATTTATTAAGCGCAAGATACGTTACAATGTTCCATAATGGCATTGCTGTTTTCTATTATATATATGTGCATCGCATGCATTCTATAGTTAAATTTAGATTATAATTAAAAAATTGCACAATTACAGTGTATAGGTAAACAATAAGCCAGAGAATGTGAAGAGCTGATCTGCAGAAGTTGAATATAATGCTATTCGATAGTCGTTTAACATTAATCTTTCTTTTCTCGAAGCTTAATCATTGAAGAATCCATTTGACGATTTCTAATTTAATAAAAGAGATTCTAAAAACTTTGATAATGACGTCTCATCGTTAGGAAAATTACTATCATTGCAACGTTTTTTATCGCGAAACAACTGTTTTTATAATTCGATAGAATTTCATAACGTAACGATATTTTAATGGATTCTACAATGTGTGAACAATTATATATATATATAGGTATATCGAGTCATTCTATGTTGTTCAGCAATATTAATGTAAATAGGAGAACATGGCCATGCGTTTTCTAAATAATAAGCTTTAAGTTCAAAAACGACTTGTTATTCTGAAGTCCCGTGTCTTTCTGTATACCATAAGCTGCTATAAAAAAAAATTGATTTCATAATTAGTTTCAGATCGATACGGGATTACAGAATTACTGATTGCTAAAAGTATAAAAAGAACACAAAACATTCTTACCTTATATTTTAAAATATAGTTTATGTGTTATAATGTCTATCCTCCCATTGACAATATGTTTTAAAATATATTATTGTTAGAAGTTAAAAAAAAGACAATTCAAATATTTTTTAAAATGCCTGTTCCCATGTATGTCTGTCGCGTGTATTTACCACCATTGTATAAATCATGCCAACTTATCTTTCAGCAATTTATTGAATAAATTTTCTTTGTTAGATAAACAGAGTATATTCATTCATATACTGATTTATATGAATTTGTTATATTTTTTAGAAATATAACATGTGGATGTCCAGTATTGCGACTTTTGCTATCACACGATTTGTAAGCTAAATTAATACGTTACTAAAAACAAATCGTGTCAGTACAATTTTTTCATAGGTCGGAAATGAAAAGGATATATTCCAAGATTAGGCTTTAAAAATGTTACTAGGTGGACAAAATGCAATCTGTACAGGACGAGCAGTATCGAACTTCTAAAGATAACGAGCTTCATTGAAAATTAAAATGGGTCAATTATTTTTTATTTCTGAATTCACACAAAAAATTTATCCTTTTGCAAATCAATTTCAACCTTTCACAAATAAAGTATGCTTAAGGAAGTTTTTGTAAAAACAAATCAAAACAAATGTAAAGTTATTGTTAAGGAATTCAAAATGTTATTGCAAAGGTGTATACATGAAATACTTATTTAAAAGTATTACCAATTCATTAACTTTGTAATTTATGAAAACTGTGTATAGATATATGTATACATATACATTCAAAGTAGCCATTTTCTGATAAATCAATTTTAAAAATGAAAGTACATATATGTGTATTTATTGAAGAGTATTGAGTATTGAGTGTGTCTAAATAAATATATAATCTAATCTAAATAAATAAGTAATAAATTTTAAATATTCTTAATGGGTGAAATTAATTTGCAAAAGGGAGAAAATGATTTTTTGAATTTGCAGTGCAGAATTGATTTTTTTAAATTTTGGAGTGCGAAAACCTATATAAACTATTTATGGTGCGCAATTACGTATTTGTCGAAATGATTAATCGAAAGGTTTGGAATATTCGACATATAAGATGCATACAAATATATACATAAATTAAACGAGAGTCGATGAAATTTGATTCGGTTAATAGTTTCGTGACGTACTGTATATAGACGCGCGAACATCGATGGCGTTATATTTGATTAATAATTATTGCTTCGAATCGTATAGTTCTCAGCTGCTGAAGGTGTACCAAACAATGCATGATTACGTTCGTATAAAACGTGCTAATATTGTTTACGTTAAGAAATCGAGCTGCAGACACGAAAAATTGCGTCCAGCGATCCCTGTCGTGAGCGGAATCGTTGAGAAGGTATTTGGTTTTGTGTATCAATATGGCGGCGAATCTTGAGGAAGAGCAAAGTTTAAGAGAGTGCGAGGAATACGTGCAAAGACACAATATTCAACAAGTTTTGAAAGACTGTATAGTGCAACTGTGCGTGGGGCGCCCTGAAAATCCCATATCTTTCTTAAGGGAGTATTTTCAAAAACTAGAACGGGTACGTATTGAATCGCAACGCCTGTAAATAACCTCGGATTTCATTTTGTCCTCTTGTTTCGCTTCTGCTAGGCGATTATGTATTTATCTGTTCGTTCGGTGAACAATGCAGTATATGTCAACGATTAGATGGAAGAACAACAAATCAATGTTGAACGTAAATTCTATCTATTCCGTATACAAATACTCATCTATATACAAACAGACTTCTCATTTTCGTACTATTTATATGTATACGTCGAGTTTGACAAGTGTGAGTAATATACAGTGGGTAACAAAAATCCTGCACCGACGAGTCTTACGTTCGATTGCCATGGCTATTATTAATATATTTTTAATAGATTAATATAAATCAAACACGATTTCCGTTAGATTATTTTGTGAAAAATATAATTTTTTTGTTGAATATGACTTTATCGGAGTCGTTATTAGTATAGTAATCCATAGTAAAATAATATCATCAATAACAATCAATAGACTACGGATGTTTATGCATTTTCCAATTTTTGTCGACAAATTTTAAGAAAATGGAATTACATGAAATTCTATTTTTAATGTTGAAACAGCCTTTGCAGATCGAAAACAAATAAAAATTGTACAAAATTCTGTCGAATTTTATATTCTTTCCTTTTTTGAAGGTTTTCATACGCCATAAATGCATAAAGATACAAAATGCATAAAAATGCATAAAGATAATATTATTAATCAATAATATTATCATTAGACTGCGAATGTTTATGCAATTGTCAATTTTTGTAGACAAATTTTAACAAAGTGGTAAAGAGAGGAAGAAATTTCTATCTGGTTCTTGCATCTTGTAAGTGACAAAGAAAATATTTTGTTTTGCATAAAGATCTAAAGAATTTGAACCTACAAATGTTATTAGTAATAACTCTAGATATGCTCTCTTTAATAATTGTAATAAATTAAAAAGAACATATGAATGTCCTTAAATCGTCTTAATGTTTTAAATTACATCCATCCATTTTTGTCATAAATGCATAAAATCCGCAGTCTAGTAATAACATTTGTAGGTCAAAAAGTAAATATAAATCGTACTAAATTCTGTCGAATTTGATTTTCAGAATTTTTTGAAAAAGTTTTTATACACCATAAATGCATAAAGATCCGCAGTCTAATTATCATTTAATAATAACTGATGCCATTGCAAAAGAATTGGGGTAAAGTACTTTGTATAGCATCTATATATAAATTGAAAAAGAAAAGTTGATAAAGAGACTTTAATATTAAGAATGAGGTCATAATACATGCCTGCTCAATGACAAATAAGGATGACACATATTTTTTACCCGAATTTTTCAATTAAAAGGTACATTGATAAAATATTAATAAAAGGAACAAGTATGGTCTGATTTTGATAAATCATTAAGAAGAGATTACATATTTATATCTTGAACATTTACTTAAAATTATTTGTCTTTCAGACTAATTCGTTTGATATTCATTAATTACCAGACTTCGGATGTTTATCCAATTTTCAATTTTTGTAGACGAATTCTAAGAAAGTGCAATAGAACAGAATCTTATTTTCCGTGGTAGTAGCCTGTTTAGATCTGAAATAAATTAAAACCGTACTAAATCCTGTCATATTTTATATCCTAGCATTTTTTGAAAATTTTCAAAAGTCGTAATTGGTTACTTATCTACTTTGGTACGAGTTTTATTTTACACGAATAATTTTTCAAGCCGAGCTCGTGACAGTTTCAGCTGACAAAACTATTTTGCGTTTAACGTGCACACAATTTTTAACAATGTGACAAGCGTCCGACATTCCTGTGTATTTTTAACGCGAAATAACAATTCGTAGAAAATTTTCCGACGTCTTCAATTTCGAATGGAGTTGAGAACGTCTAAATACTTACTGGGTTAATACATTAAGTTTTTTGTTTTTTAAAGTGTTCGTTTATAATTGCAATCTTAATTTGTTATACAGAAAGTACGAGGATTTTATTTTGTAATATTCGTTTAAATTGTCACAGAACACACTTATTGCATTATAGGTCGCATTAAAACTTTAACATTGTCTATTGTACATTACAAAAACGTTCGTGTCATGAATTGTTTCAAATTTCGCGCGAGAAGTGTTTCTGCAAGCACATCTGAAAGTAATTGAGGGGTAGTAAATGGATTGTGGTGGGGGGTCGGTATACAACGGTTTCTCTTTTAAATTGATCACTACTGGCATCTAGTATTTTATTTATTTATTTATACATAGTATTACCATAAAAACAAAGCTTCAAAACATCTTATGCTAATTTATCGTACTCTACGTATATCATACTCTAATATAGGCTAAAGGTACCAGTTACCGGATATTTAGTGACGACTTGGAAGTTTTTTATTAATTCAAAAGTATTCTGTAATTTATTTCGCATTATTTGTGATGAACGATTTATTATATTATCAAACTTTTTTTCTGTATCGTCAAATTTTTCTGGACGATTTTGTTAACAAGCAAAAGAAATATGTACTAACAAACTTTTAATCCGGAGTTTTGACGTTATTTACCGGACATAAGAAATTTATGATAACTAGACTCCGGACTTTATGCATTTATGACAAAAATGAGTAGGTGCAATTTGTGACAGTGAAAAGATTATAAGTCTTTAAGAGTATTAATATATTATTTTCACCACATTAAAATTATTAGTGAAAAATATAAAATATCCAGATTCTGTGTCTTACAATTGATGCACAAACTTTTTATTTTGCATAAAGGTCCTGAGTCTAGTGATAACAAATTAATTAATTAATTTTCTTTTTGCAACTAATCTTTTATAAATCTTAAACAAAAACATAAATTTCATTTTTAAAAATAAAGTAATATGTACTAGGTAGTTCATGTTATTCTTATTAATTTCTAAAATCTTTGTTTACCCTATTCTTTCTGAAAATCAACATAAATTAAAACTATCAGATTTTTAACAATCTAAAATTATTGACCGGCGTCTAATAGAATGTGCTTGGTAAGACAAATACTTTGATAGAAAATATTCGGTATTCAAAATGCTACAACGCAGAATTTTGTGTGAAACAGCCCCCTAATGTTTTCTGACTCAACGATTAGCAGTTTAGGGTGATCCACTTGACCCTACAGTTTCTTTTCACGTGTTACACGACGCATCGTCTATCGATCATAAATTCATGCGTCATTTCATCCTTATTTTTCATCGAACAGTACAACACCGACCTTGACAAGATTTTCGTATCTTCGAAAACAACGGAGAGATTTAGGTGGCCCGGTTTCTTGCAGTCTAGACGATTGAGAGCTACATCGCGAACGAATGATCGATACCATTTGCCATTTTCTAGCGAACCACGCAAACGGTAGCACACGTGGGGGATTTAAATCTTGAGAAATCAGGGGCACGCCATAACATACGGTCAAGGGTTCGGTTAGTACGCGCGATATACCGGATGTTCGTAATAATTATTAATCTGTTGACTATTGAACACGAGTTAGCTCATCGTTTCAATTTATCTATCTACAATCGTTCGACTATTTTTCATTTCCTTACTCGTTCGTCCAAAATTTGATCTTACGTTAAACGTGAAAATATGAGGTTATATCAGTCTAATATTAATTTTAAATCAGTATTAATTCAATGAGATAAAAAAATCGTGGAGGAAAAAACCTAATAGCAATAAGTAGTATCATCAGACCATGGTGGCCATCTATTTAAAAAAAATTTATTTATTAACGCGTGAATAAGAATAAATAGATCACAGGGAGAAAAATTCTCGATTTTTTATCTATCTTGGACACTCATATTAATAGACATAAACATAATCACGATGAATCATGACAGCGCGATTTGCGCGGGCCGCAAACCATGTTTCGACCCAAAATCTAGTTAGATTCTAGTGGATTCTAGTTCCTTCATAGTTACCTTCAGTCTCGTAGGTAGAAAGTGCGTTTATATATATATTATACAATACAATAGGAATTATAATTTATTTTCACCAATTGATTCTCCTAGTCTAAATAGTAACCCAGATAGCGATGAGACACCTCAAAGACATCTATAAGACGGCTGCCGTAAGACATTCGGACGTCTGAAAGACATCTTCCGAAAGTCTCCTCAATGTCTTGTGTTACAAAACAGTACGTCTTAGAGACGTCTTTTAAACGTAGTTTAGGCGTCTCTTTCAAACGTAGAAACGACGTCTTCAAATAGACGTCTTTGAGACGTAAGAACGACGTCTCCAAATGGACGTCTTTAAGACGTAAGAACAACATTTCCAAGTAGACGGGTTGAAGACGTCTTTAAGACGTAAGAACGACGTCTCCAAATAGACGTGCTGAAGACGTCTTTAAGACGTAAGAATGAAGTCTCCAAATACACATCTCTAAGACGTTCAGACCTAAAAACGACGTAAAACAGACGTCTGTGAGACGTCGAGTGTTATCTGGGAAGAGCGTTACAATTGTCCGAAAACTTTCAAGAACCTACTGGTAATTACTAGGGTAAAGGTATCAGTTACACAAAACAAACTTTCGAAATGAATAAAAATAAGATAAAGAACCTAGCATTACTTTATTTTTGAAAAATAAAATTGATGCTTACCCTTCATATATAAATCTAAACAGTGTGTTACAATAATTTGTTGTTTAAGATATAGAAAACATTAGTTAAAGATTATAGAGAATGATAAGAAACTGTAACACACCAGAGGATAATAAAATAATCATTTTATTGTGTTACGACATAGAAAAAATTAATTGCTGCGAAATGAATGAATAATGCAGAAATTAATATTAATCGTAAGGCAATCTTTCAATTAAAAAGTTTTATCAAATACTCATGTCTAATTCTATCCGTAGCATCTGTCCTAGTTTATTAATTCCCGGTTCTGTTTACACGTGTCCGTTTGATGGCTAGAAATCATCTGGTCACCAGATGATTTCGAAGTATAATTTACCCGACGGTTATCTTTTATCCGATGATCGCGAAAACTTAAGAAAACCACGGAGACCGTCACGACGAACACTGTGTATAGGGCACGCTCTAAATATAGAAGTACGCTCGAAATATAACGAGGCGCGCAACCTTAGCCAACAGCCACGAAAGTCCATGTGTAACGCGTTCCGTCGCGTCGTCCTCGAAACATGTGCAAACGGGACGTGCTGCGACGGAAATTTTCAACAACATCGGAAGTACATTCCATTCTGAGGTTCGGTTCCGTATTTGTCTAGGGTAATTGTACCGATTACTGCGGTATCGTGATCCGGTCGTACTTTATTTGAATATTATTCAAATGTGCAAGCATTTTATGGAAAAATGGAGGAATTATTGCACGAAATTAATCAGAAATAATTCATAACTAGATTTGGGGGGATATTAGTATTCACAGCCGTCAGTTTTACACAATTTATTTACAGATTCAATGTTTCAATATTACATGTACGTGTTACAATTAAAATAAGGTTTTGCTTGAAGAATTTTTCATTTTAATGAATTTCTGCTTTATATGATTGTTATCTTGTCAAAAAAAATTTTGTTCTACATCATTTTAGTTCACAAAATAAAGAGATCTCTATGCTGCAAGGGTAAAACTGTACCGATTACTGCGGTATTATGCTTCGATCGTACTTTACTTAAATATTATTCCTAATTTATCATGAAATAATAATATATGGAACTATTTTATGGTTGAATAATGTGCTCTGAATGCAAACAAAGAAATTGATGGCTCTGAAAAATATATATGTATAATTGACACAGATTTACAAATCGTATTTTTTAAATTTTCCCACACGAGAAAATTGTAAATGACAACTTTTGTTATTTTCTATGTAATTCAGTCTAATTGCAATTTTTTCAAAATTTCTTTTCCACGTCATGTATAGAAAATTAATTGTTCTAACTTCTGCAAAAATTACAAGTCGTATCATTTGATATTAAAAACAGTTATTTAGTGTTAATATTCTTTTCCTTTAAATATCTCGGAACAAGAAATATATGACTTGGACCGACCACTTTCATAATTATGGGCACATATTTAAATCTAAAATCAAAGTCAATTTTCAATTATTATATTTAAATCTAAATTCAAATTCAACTTACAATCATTATATTTAAATCTAAATTCAAATTCAACTTTCAATCGTTATATTTAAATCTAAATTCAAATTCAACTTTCAATCATTATATTTAAATTTAAATTCAAATTCAACTTTCAATCATTATATTTAAATCTAAATTCACATTCAACTTTCAATCGTTATATTTAAATCTAAATTCAAGTTCAACTTTCAATCATTACATCAAATCTTAATTCAAATTCAACTTTCAGTCATTATATTTAAATCTGACCTAAAATTCAACTTTCAATCATTATATTTAAATCTAAATTAAAATTCAACTTTCAATCATTATACTTAAATCTAAATTCAAATTGAACTTTCAAAGTGGTCCAAGTTTAAATTAAAAAACAAATGAGTTTATCAGTTATTTCACATAACATTATTTGAAACTGAATTAATTTTTCAGATAATGTAATTCTCAATGTAATTCTTACGATAATGTCAAAAAAGAACAATTATGGAATTCATTTAATGTTAATATCCTGTTCCTTTAAATATCTCGAAACAAGAAATACATATATAATTTAGACGACTTTCACAATTATGGACACATATTAGTAGTTATTTTTGAAAGTGGTATAAGCCAATATTTTCATACAAATACATTTAGACAAAACGAATAGAAGGGGGGCTTATGTATATCTTGTGAGAGAAAAGAAAATTTAGTTAACAAATTTTTTTCTACATATCACGCGATAATTTGTTTAATATAAAAGGAATAGATGTGAAGATATATGCTATTAGAAAGAGGCAAATTTATTTAACTATTTTTTTCCATACATGTTCAATTTTTCCACAGTTTCTAATTTTGATCAAAGGTGTCCTCCTTTCCAGGATTGCAAGGGTGTGGGATGCGCCTTCTCATTTCTCGATAATGCAAACGATGGGGGTTTTCAGTGGTCAAAAGCGCTAGATAAAAAATCAATATAAGTCGCAGTCACCCTCAAAAGTCCTATCCTCAAAGGATTGAAATTGATATACAAAAAGGTGAAATTGATTTGCAAAAGGGTAAAATCGATTTGCAAAAGGACGAAATTGAATTGCAAAAGGGTGTATTTGTGTGGGGTGTATATCTGTGGCTGCAGGGGAAAACGCGGCATGTCACGCACATATAATACGTATAGAAAACAAATTAATAAATAGTTCGATAGAGAAGTAAATAAAAGATTTTAATAATTTATATATTTTTCTTCGGAATTGTTTTGAATGAACTAATCGAAGGTTTGGAATACTACTTTAGAAAGAAACAATAACGCGGGTATATTTTACGTATAATTATTTTAATAAGGCATCATGTATCGGCTTCTTTTAGAGCTCGGTAGGTTTTGTCTAGTATCGACTTAGTGAGGTGCAAAAGTGTTGAAATCCATTATTAAAACAAAAAAGATTATATATACTATTAAGGACCAAGATAAATTATTATTTCAGGTATTTTTCAAAGTTGAATAATATTTCTTTAATTTCCAATTAAAATTCATTTTTTTTTAAAGAGTTAGTGATATTTTTTATAATTTTTAATCAATAATTCCAATCATTGCAACAATTTTGAGAGTCACTGTATCTGTGGTTGTCAGGAAGCACGCCGCATGTCACATATTTTCACTTTCGCGATATTCCCGTTTAAAGTTTGGTCACTAATGCCTTGGCATTGGACATCGGTTAAATTGCATTATTTTTGTCAGCCTTTCGAATTGGTTTTCATGACTTTCTTTCTGGTAAATACGTAAATCCTGTAGTGTAAAGCTCAATTAATGTATGAACTCAAATTTATTGAAATTTTGACATGCGGCGTTTTAAATTGCAGTCACAGATATATACCCCACACAAATACACCATTTTGCAATTAAATTTCGCCCTTTGGCAAATTAATTTCACCTTTTTGTATATCAATTTTAATCCTTCTGCAAATCAAATTTAACCTTATGCTGTCAAATAATGTAAATTACCCCCCGTGAACGAAAAAGTAGTACTTTTGAGGTTAACTGCGGCTTAGATTGACTTTTTATCTAGCGCTTCTGACCAGTAAAAACCCCCACCAAAGTTTAATAATATTTCTTTAATTTTCAAAAGACTTTAAATGATATTTTTTCTAATTTCTAATAAATAATTCTAATCATTGCAACAGTTTTGAGAGTCACTGTATATCTTACTAAAATTACCATTTACTCTTTCTTTTCCGAAAGTGTACTTACACCAGTTTCAAAAGTAACGGCTGATATTATAGCGGTTCATAGTAACTGGAAAAGGTTGTTTTCAAATCAATTTCACCTTTTTGTAAA
>CM052188.1:3107736-3130538 GCA_028455805.1 Lasioglossum figueresi | reverse complement strand
CATGATCTCTGTTCGTTGTAATGTATGCAAAATTATGGATTTATGGTTTAAGATTTGTGGTAAAATTTAAAGTAAGATACAGCTCATTTGAATTGAAGAGCTCCAATGTATAAGTTCCAGCTTATTAAAATGATTGAAGGTACAATGAAACTTTTACTTGGTTCACAATAAGGAATAAAAATCCACAGTCAACATTAGTAGACACTAGTAAACCTTAGTAAACATTAGTATACTTATTCAAGTATGCCCACAGCACGAGACAATTTTAAATGCAAGAAATGAAAATATATTAGCATTTTATTTTACTGTACGAGTAAATACTGTACAGTTTGGCAAATAATTGCTTTTACAAAGACTTGTTTTTCTTTCTTCTTTAAATTCCAGTATGAAACTTTTTGTTTCGGAAATTGTAGGGGGGTCATGAAACCCTTGGCCTTCGTGTCGCTGTTGCACGGTCGAACGTTCGAGGGTTGATTACTCGGCGGGTAGCGTAAAGGTTAAGTGGTTCCGTCAAAGGATTCACTTAATTGTCTGCTATTTATGACGTACCGCTTTATATACAATAGAATTTTGGTAAGACGATTAAGCACGGTAATTTAACTTGAAATTGTGTTACACTTGATCAGGGGACGAGGGCGACAATTTCTACGTGATCGATCAAGGAGAAGTTGAAATATTCGTGAACGGAGAGCTGGCCACTACGATCGGTGAAGGCGGAAGTTTCGGCGAATTGGCGCTAATCTACGGCACGCCGCGTGCGGCGACTGTACGAGCGAAAACGGACGTGAAGTTATGGGGTATCGATAGAGATTCTTATCGCAGAATCCTCATGGGCTCCACCATAAGAAAGCGAAAGATGTACGAAGAGTTTCTGTCTAGAGTGTCTATTTTAGGTGAGTCTGAACACGTTCTATGAACGATATACACTCCCTCTCATAAGTCTTAGAACACCTCTGGTTTTTAGTAAAACTCTGGTACTTCGTACAGATTATTAACTACACAATATAAATATAATGATAATGGTCCAGAACACACGTCAAAAATATGTAAAAACTATTTGGATCAACTTCAATGTAATAATTCATTAAAAATTATGAAATGCCCTCCCCAATCACCAGATTTGAACCCCATAGAAATATTATGGGATGAACTGGATAGACAGGTACGAAACTTTTGCTCTGCTTTGGAAGCACATTTATGGAATAATGTAACAACAGAAAGTATGAAAAAATTGATCACGCGGATACAAAGATTAGTGGAAACTTCATCAATCTCAAGTTTCTTCATTTCTCAGTAGTAATTGATCGAAACCGTAGCGCCGAGAACATTTAACATTATTATTAGTGGAAACTGTAATAAAGAAACATGGCGGATTCTTCGATGAAAAGAAAATATAAATATTTTTTTACTTGGTAAGATTTTTAATATATGAGTGTAGCGTCCTTTCCTTGACATGTAAACCTTTAGATAAGGAAAAATTTGTTCGCGTCCTTCAACGATTATTTCATTTTCACAGAGTCGAATTCAAATATGGCCACTGCCCTAAGCTTATGAGCGGGAGTGCAGCTAGGTAGAAAGTACAACAGAATAATAAACAAAAGCCAAAGACCAATTTATTAGGATTTTCGACCGAGCCAAATTTCTTTACAAGAACCCTCTATAGTTTTCGCGTAACTTTATTTTTTATCAAAATCATGCATTTTTACAAAAATCAATGTTTTTCGAAAACGTTGCGTGATAGAGCAATTTTACTTTCGGCTTTGGTTTCAGAATGTCAAACTCTATAAGAATCACTCGACGGTAATTGCTGAGATGTTGAACAGTGATAAAATTGGAACAGGTTACAAAAACAAACGCAGAGGATGGTCCTCCGTCGAGAATCTTAGTTGGTCTTTGAAAACAGTTTAATTTTGTTGGACTGTGTTACACGTTGTGGACGATATCGCTTATAAATAGATTACATAATGACTGGTCTATGTTTAGAGTCTCTGGACAAGTGGGAACGGCTGACTGTAGCTGATGCTTTGGAACCGGTAGCATTTGACGACGGCGAGACGATAGTTCGACAGGGTGAGCCCGGTGAGGATTTTTATATCATTGTAGAGGGCACTGCTGTAGTCCTTCAACAGCGTTCGGAGAACGAGGAACCGGCGGAAGTGGGTCGTTTAGGACCGTCCGATTATTTCGGTATGTGTGAAGATGATAAAGTTCTGTCGTATTTTAAATAAGCATGTAATTTTGCTTGTAAATGAAACACACTTGTTGCCAATGAGTGATTGGGGAACTGAAATTTGTTATCTGAATTTGTATCTGTATTTGTTGTCTGAAAGATGACAACAAGTTGTTACAAATAATGGAAACTACAGTTAGGAGCATAACTGATCTCACTAGATTCCGGATTTGATGCATTTATAACAAAAATGAGCAAGCGCAATTTAAAACAGTGAAAATATTAAAAGACTTTAAGAGCATCGATATATTATTTTCACCATATTAAAATTATTAATGAACAATATAAATTTATATTTAGCTCTTGCGTCTTGCAATTGATGCACAAACTATTTATTTTGCATAAACATCCGGAGTCTACTGATCGCACACACTTTAAATCAGAATAACTTTTTCATGAATGGACCAAACAACTTTAATTTCTCTGTAAGGCTAGAAGAATTAGTTTAGTAAGTGACGTCTAATAAATATGTTGAAAAAATGCATTTGGTCGGAATTGTGAAAAACAATAGTAAAAATTGATTTTCACAACGTTTTTAGCTGGGCCAATACTCGAATATCAACTATATATGTTTTGATAATTTCATTGAAATTGGTTACTTGTTATTCTGATTTAAAGGTGTGTGATCAGTTATCCTCCTAACTGTATACCATTGTATGAATAATATTAAACATATATTTTTATAAATTGATTCAAATGTTTTCTTTAAAGTACGACAGAACTATCCCTCCAACTTAACATTAGATAATTGCAGAAGTTCGTGCCCAATTTGAAAATAAAATAAGTTTTATTTTATTATAAAATAACAGTTTTATTAAAATTTAAAAATTTTATGCATTAGTCACCGCTATTTTCTGCAAGTTTCTTCAGATTCGTACAATTCGATTCAAATTTCATAGAAACTGGAGATGTCAGGGTCTCCAAAAATTGGGCACGAATTTTCGCAATCGTCCAATATTTTGTATTTGTGATAGAACGTTACGTTTAACCGAGCTATTAATTGCAGGTGAGATTGCATTGTTGTTAGACAGGCCGAGGGCTGCGACGGTTGTGGCTCGTGGCCCTTTGAAATGTGTAAAACTGGATAGGGCAAGGTTCGAGAGAGTTCTGGGCCCCTGTGCAGATATCCTGAAACGCAACATTACCCAGTATAACAGTTTCGTGTCTTTGTCCGTATAAATTGCTGTCCGAGTGTCAGTCGCTCCGATTTTCTTCGTGGATCTACACACGGCTCCACTATACTGTTAAAATTTTTTATTTAAGTAATCTGTAAGTAACAGCTAGACCACGGATGTTCATGCGAGTTTACATATTTCTAGATCAGTTCAGCGGAACGGAGGAATTTATTCGATTTATTCTTCTCGATGGAAGAATCAACCAGGGTTGACAGTAAAATGAAATGGTAATTGTGCACGAAAGGTTATACTTCACCGATTTCGTTGATTTTTTAATGTTTTTTCTATACATGCAACCGCCGATCAGCCTTAGTTTTTCAGATATTTGCGAAAAACTGCATTTACAGATACAGTGGGTGTACAAAGTATCCCAAAAAAAATATTTACATATTAGCTAGTAAACTAACTCTTCCAACGTCTCAAAAAAACCCAAGCTGTTGGGTCCAATTTTGAAAAAGTTATTCGTTTTTAATAGGTGTACGAATACTTTGTACACACCCACTGTATATCACGACTAAAAATCACTAACCGTGATTTATCACAGTGATCGCAGAATCATGATCGTCATTTCAACTAGGCTGCTACTTTCCTTTGAAGGTCAAAAATTTTGAAGCTTCGAAGCTTCCATTTCAGAAACTTCGAAGGTGATGAGTAGACTGCATTTATCTTTATGCATTTATGGCTTATGAAAATTTTCAAAAAATGCTACAATATAAAATTGGATAGAACTTAGTAAGATTTTGATTTGTTTTGGATCTACAAAGGCTGTTCCCATTAAAAATAGTATTTTATTTCACGCCACTTTCTTGAAATTTGTCTGTAAAAATTTAGAATTGCATAAACATCTGCAGTCTAGTGATGAGAATCGAAGTTTCGAAGCTTCGAAGCTTCGAATTTCGAACCTCCGTAGTAAATTATTAGAAAATTAAAAGTAACGGAGTTTCGAAGCTTTGAACTTTCACAGGAAATGACTGAATTGTCTTCTTTATATAAGCACGTATTATAATGAAAACCGTACAAAGTTAAAGTAAATCCAATCTTCTCACTTCTATACAGTGTTTCACTTTTATATGTTTTGGGTTTAGTAGGATTAGTGTTATAAACAAATACCTCAATATTTTATGACACATAGTATCAGTACAACTTCATACGATTCGAAGACTTCGAAGCTTCAATACTTCGAACACTTCGAAATTCCCTTCGTTCCTTCGAATCCTTTGAATCTTCGAAGAGTCGAGGCAGCAGAAAAGTTACAGCTCTAATTTGAACTTCATTCACACCATAATTTTTTAAGGCTGAGCGGCGGTTACATATATAGGAAAAAGTTGTTCAGAATATTCAGTTTTAGAACATATTTAAATTGGATGAAAATTGGTGCTGCGGTGGGACCTTTTCCACACAATTACCAATGAAAAGCTTCATTCGACTCCGGGAGGTTTTCTTTTCTTTTGCGCTGAAAATACATGAACCTCTGTAGTCTAGTAACAACTATATTACATCAGCCAATGCGCGCGTTAAGAATTATGATATACGTTCACCGTCTTTCGAATGTATTCGTGTCGTCGTCGGTTGTGTTCACGTTAATGTCTTTTCTTTCGAGACGGGATTTTTGATTCGCGTTTGGAGCTCGTTCAGAATTAATTTAATCGATGCTCCAACGTAAAACAGAGGATGATTATTTGTTCAAAAGTGAAATGAATTTTGCCACTCCGTTGCTTAGCACTGTAACAAACGTTACACGACACCATTACTCTTTTTGTCACGCAAGCGCAGTTGTTATTTATTCCTGTTGGTACGCTCGTTGAACAGGTACACGCTATATCTTGTCAAAGACGGTGATAGTATATATGAAATTCCGATTTACATAAATTAAACGATTAGAGATACCGCGACACATAACGTTATTACGCACTTTGTAACAACTCGCAACACGTCGCTATACGACCTTGATCTTTGTCTTTTACACGAACTTTTCTTGAAAGTACAACCGCCGGCAAAAAATCGTCAAATCGGATTCAACTAAAATTTTGCACATTGCTTTATTTTGTATTTAAAACACGTTTCCCCAGTGTCATTGTACCTTCCTGTATAGAACTTGTATTGTCTAACTTACCGATATAATATTCTCTACCTTGGTTTGGGTTAGATTTGAATATGATTATGTTTAATTTTTATGAAACGTAAACCTGGTAAGGTAGAAGATTACACTAAAATGATAAGAAATTTTTTTGGAGTTGGCACAGATCCCTTTGGGAAGCATGTTTTTAATGCAAAATAAATATTCTATGTGCAAATTTGTAAATCAATCCGATTTTACCGACATTCGGAAGTTTAGTATTCGATCGCATTTGTCCCTTTGCACTAGGAAATTTAATTTTTCTCAAAAATTAAACATTTTTTTCGTTGATTTTGAAAATTTCATAGGTATGAAATTGATATAATACCTCATACAATACTTAAATGTTTAGTAATTGATCAGATACCAAAGCATTTAATGATGTAAACAATATTCTGAATAATGGTACACCCCATTCGAGTGCCAAGGGTTGAGATTCGCATAATTTTCTTCAAATTGAACTGAATCAGTTCAAAAAGTAAATTTTTCCAACTCCTGAAAATTTAAAACGTGCATTTTGTAGATTACGTCAATTATACGGGTGATTAATACATTCGAATAATCCAAGAGGTACACACCAAAGCGAGTATAAAATGTCGTATGTCCCGTTTACCCGTTACTTAGTAAAGGATGTTTTCTAACATGTCGAAAGATCTTAATCGATTCGGTTCGATTTGAAGAAAATTATGCGACTTTTAAATGCGATCGAATACTTTTTGCCAGAGGCTGCATTATATAAACCAATTTACGGGAGTCCGAGAAGTTTGGTAAATCGCATGTTTATTTTACGAAATATTTATGTTTGGAGGAATGATAGAAGGAAGTAATTTTGTCCTGTTACTACAAAGTATTCGGAATTCGAAATTCTGTACCTTCAATTTCGTTTGTTATGACAGTATTTAATTTGTGTTATTTATTGTGTTAAATTCTATCGAAGCGAACTTGATCGTGTTCTGTAAGAATGTTTGGAATATATATAATGATTATATGCATTTCATGATGTAGCGATCAATTCGTGCACGTATATGTGTATGATTTAGGAAGAGAGAAAAAATATAAAAAGAAAAATATATTAAACCTGAATATGTATTTGTATAATATTGAATCGGAAAATGGAAGCAGCTCTAACGTAGCTTCGCACAATTTTGTCGATAACTATTTTTTTTTTAGAACTGCACAATGAATGAACGAAGAAAGTAAGGATGGTCCTTTTAGAAGCTATCTATCAAATACTGTTAGTAAAAATTGCATTGTGCTGCTTGTGCAATTATTATTCGGTTAGAATTGTATCGAGTCTAATCATTAAAAACGATTGTAGGGTAAAGGTACCACTAATGTTTTCTATATCTTAAACAAATATTATTGTAATACTTTCGATTTTTACTCTCTGATTTATATACGAAGGGGAAACGTTAGGGGTGAGCGAGATAGGGGTGGTATCCGGATAAAAAAAAGATTTAATGAATAAATTGTGTGGTTTTCGAAAACGCTTCAAATATTAGAAGTTTCATACCACGATTGGTTTTACCCCTTTGCACTCAAAGTTCTTGTAACTCAAAAATTAAATATTTCTTCCGAGTTGATATGAAAATGATACAACATCTCATATAATACTTTTGTAATTGTAAATGTTTAGTAATTGATTAAATACCACCATTATTAATAATGTAAACAATATTTTGAATAATTGTACAGCGATTTTTAGTGGTTCTGAGTCGCCATTCGAGTGCAAAGGGTTAAAGCGAGTCTTGTAACCCTGAAATTTTCGAGAATCACGATACTTTCGAGAATTTTTTATTTTCGGAATTCGTCTCGCACACCTTTAGTGGTTTTCGAAAATGTCTCAAATATCTGAAATCTCGTACCACGATTGGTGGTTTCAAAGCTAGTCTTGTAACGATAATTGAGTACTGAAAACCCTGAAATTTTCGAGAATCTTGACATAACCGAAAAACATCAATTTTATTTTCAAAAAATAAAGTAATACCTGGTAAAAGGTTTGTTTTGTGTCCGATATCCGGGTGGGGCACAGAAACAGGTACCTATACTCTACGATTTCTACAAGTTTCTTTTCTAATATTTTTTAATTCTCAACTGCATAATAACATACTAAAACAATATTCCTTTATCATGTATTAACTTTTTTATTTTGAATCCGTCCTGCAGATGACTCGAAGAACCAAATAGCTTTACTCTCATCGTATCGACTGCCATATGTTCGCATATTATAATTTAATTTCATGCAATCGGCTGTGCTTTATTAACGTGTATACATTTAATGGACAATGTTCTCTTAGAATGGCGAATCCGAAGATGAAGGAATCACGCTGAAGGATCAAACACTTTTTACGGACTACCACGAAGAATACACTATCGAATTAGCAAAGTAATATCTAACGAATATAGAAATAACTTGGTCATTGCTTCCCTATGGTGTTCAGGTGAACAGATTCAAATTACAACATAATAAAACGTTTTATTTAAAGTTACAACAGATGCCCTGTAAATCCGTTAGGTTCCAGTGTGTAACGCATTAAAAAGTAATATAATATCCGAAAAATTAAATAATTTATTATGCACAATACCCATGCTCGAATGCGATCGTACAGTGTAAATTGTCCCTTTCTTTTTTTTTCTTCTCCCAATTATGATGCTGTACCCGGGCGAGGTTCCGTACGAGCAAGAGAGGAACCGAGAATCGGATAGCAGAGATTAATCGAAGGAGAAGAAAAAAAAAACCATTGTCCTACGATAAACACTTAAAAAGATAAAAATAAATCACTTATATCACACGCGATCGGCGACTATTCGACGCCGAATAGATTACTGTCCCGGTTAAAAGTTCCTAGCCGTCAATCGTTGAACATGTGACGCCAACTGTATCCACAGAGTCAATGCCTTATATCGTATCCACAATAAAGGCACAACCCGTTTGTCTCCAAGTCGAAGCTGTCTTCCATTCTCTTCTTCGTTATGAACGATTTTTACCCCAGCTAGTCTCCTTTTGGTCTCCTCGATCTTCCATAAAAAAAAAAACAACTCCTCTCGACACTCGTGATCCATGGCCGCACGCCGATCTTCGCCCCCGTGTACGAACCGGTTCTGTTGATTTCCGTTTTACTTCTTTCATCCATCGAATCTCAAAGCTCCCCGTCGAGGCTAACACCAATCGAGCGAAAAGACTGGGCAACCAGGCTTAAAAAATTCCGGTTCCGTCGTGGGCAACGTTTAAAAAAACGTTCACACAATTTCTAGCAGAGACGACAAGCGAGAAACACGCAACGATCAACGAACGGGAGGGGACTTTGCCTTTTATCGAAGAACTCGAAACTTCACCCGACGAGACTTATCTTTTTTTTTTTTCCCCCGAAAGACGATTCGTTGTTTTTACTTTTCTTTTTTTCTTTTTTTCATAATTCGCCTACGAGCCTCGGCTTCATACCGAGTTCTGTTTGAGGTAGTTGAGGATGATCGGGAACCGATCACCCCTGATCCTTTGTACAATTTGTTCGAACCCACGAAACATCTTCGCCTCGAGGTTACATGTTACCGGTGGGTCGAGGATTGAGATTTGTATATGTACACAAATTGATCGAGGGAGGGGTTTTTTCTCATATACAGGACTGTTGCTCGATCGATTGATATGTCGATCAACGAAGAACAATGATCGTAAAGAGAACAGCGAGAAGAATCATCGGAAACAGGGCGACGTGCATATGGGGCACATTGCACGGGGGCTTTTTACGCCTACCAGTGTGCACGACGAGGAATAATCGATTTGTTTATGCGGCTTCCACGAGAAACTAGAGGATTGATGTTGCTTTTACCAAGCACCTAGAGAACCACTGCTTGTCTTGCAGTCGATTAGCTGTTGTTCAGGATCAGCATAAACCAACCCGAATTCATTGACAAATTCATAAAACTTGTCCAAAGATTCAAAGGCCAATTCTGCCACGACGAAATCAACCGCCAAATTTTGCCGGTAGCTAAACAGCAGAAGAAATGTATCATTAGAACAAGTGTCCGTGAACGGTGTGTACATTAGAAATGATAATAGCGATAAACATAGCAAATGAACATATTATGTACATATTAAATCAATTATCTTTCGGCTACGATGTCCTGTAACAGAAAATCTGTGTATGATTATACGTGATTCAAAAAAAAGATTGTTCACTCTTCCACCATTCTCCGCGCAACGATATACACCTGTAGAAATGTAAAAGGTTGACAATTTTCAAGAATGAACCGTGATGATGATAAACATATTTCCAATGGAAGCGTGGAAATATATTTCATAACTATGCGCTACTAGTATGCTTTATTTACTTGTATCTATGAAGCGAAATAATTTTATGAATGTTACTCGACTGTCACACCAATCCAAATCGAATGAATTATTTGAAATGTATTGTTACGCTGGGCGATGTAATATATTAAAAAGAAAAAGGTAAAGCGATACAGATTATTTGAAGACAATGTAAAGACAAAAGTTTGTAAAAGGAGACTGTTTAACATTAATGATATTAATGTTAGCAAAGTACCGTTAAATACTGTTCGAAGATGCTTCGATGAATATAAATGGATAAAGGCTAACAAAATGTTTAGTACGTACGACTTTAACATGCACTTTAATGCATTCTTGCGTTCTCTTGCAACAAACCAGTCCATCAGGAAGGCAGCCATTCTTGGAGCGATGGCGTACAGTTTGAAGAAGGCATGGAAGTTGCCTAACCACCATGCCGAACGCACTCTCAGTGCGTGTTTTATGCACTCGTCGCGTTTGTCATCCTTGGATAAAGCGGCTAAAATTGTTGTTAAATCTGTAAGAGAAAATATTTTTAGTTGTCTTGTCAAGTTTCAGGTATTTTTACAGATGAGATATCCGATACATTCGGTACCCATCATTGTTACTTGACAATAAAAGTAAGATATTTCTTTTTATTATACTGTTAGGTCGTTCGGAAATCCATTCCGTTGTCTCTAGAGAAAATGAAAATAAATAATAAAATGTGGTAACTATGTAGGTAACTCGTGTATATCCTGCATCTCATCTGAGAAGATTTCTGAGCCAGTTTGTTACCTTGTGAATTTTTTGTGAAAATATAATACAGTATTCGGTATGCGATAAATTCGCACCGATTTTCTCCGCCGACATCTTGATACAGCATCCTTAGCTGTGTCTGACATTGATTGAACTCTTCATGATCGCCTTTTTCTAAAGCTACACGGGCATGCGTTTCATACACATGGACTGTAAATGCATCTCGGATACCTTGGACGGTCAGATCTTGCCGAATGGATTTAAGTTGATCGCAAGCATATCTATAGTCCTGTTCAGCCACCCAACGCTTCTTGACATGTGCCAAAGAATTTTGGAGTACACTTACCGGACGTACAGCGGAGGGAGCTGGAGCCTGTAACGTGCAAACAATATACATTTAACAGTAACTCTAGTAATGTTATTAGTAGACTGCGGATCTTTATGCATTTGTCTTATATAAATGCTAAAAAAGGCTAGAATTATTTAAAATAAGATTTTATTTCAGTCCACTTGCTTCAAACTTGTCGACGAAAATTGGAAAATGCATAAACATCCACAGTCTAGTATTAGGGTCATTCCACGCGAAATCTGTTTCGGATTTTGTTCAAATTTGAATATGTCGTAGTCTCTTTAGTAACATATGAACAAATCTCAAAGAATTTTTCGATATCTCAAAAATTGTTGATTTTTCAGACGTGTAAAACGTAGTGTCATCTTTTTTCATTATATCGTAAAACTAGAACTAACAAACCGAAAAAAACGAGTTTTTCGGCGCTTACAGTGAAAACATAAGTATATCTACTAAAAATGTTGGCGTTTGGAAAAAATATTTTTTGAAGATATCGAAAAATCCTTCGAGATTCGTTCATATGTCACTAAAAAGACTACAACATATTGTACAACGTGGAATGACCCATTAGCAGAATAGAATCTTACAGATGTCAGCCGCAAATAAGGCTTTTCTATATCCTTGCATGTGCCAACAATGTGAAGACCGGTTAAGTCAAACTCTGCCGAGGAATCGTCTTTAACACCGTTGCTGACGGTCCTGGAAATACTGTCGTTGAATCTTGCAGCGCGTTGTTGCAGTTTCTCCTTGGAGCCTAGTTCCTCGGTGTTTCCTGTAGCTAAACCAAACTCTGAATAGAAATGTGATTTCATCTGTTTAGTCTTCTTTGTTTTCTTGCTGCTGTGATTTTGTTTGCTTTTATTCGACTTTTTCGTCTTTAACGATTTATAGTCGTGTTCCCGGTCGCTAACGTTGGACGACGACGACGTGCTACGTCTGTATTTTCGAGATGGCGGGCTACGTGTGTTGGAACGCGATCTCGATTTCGATCTCGACCTCGACCTTGATCTTGACTTCGATCTGGATCTTGATCTTGATCTAGATCTAGTCCGCGACCTTGATCTCGACCGTTTGTGACTGACAGAGAGACGCGCACCAAGCCGAGCCCCAAGAGAAGTAGAGAGGCCTGGCTTGCGCAAGCCTCCCTGTGCAGTGATCAGCGGATTTGCTAAATTGTTCAACTTTAACGCCGGTTTTTGAGGTTTGATCGTCATGGTCATGCGTTCACTGTGGATGCTAGGTAAAGGCTCTTGGTCCCAATCCTTCACCCATAGCGAGCCATCGTTCGCAGCGCGTGTAATCTTCCCCTTTAATATAATCTCGACTTGATCCTTGTCCACGGCCGTTTTGCATTTTTCGTAGCATCTGTTCACATAGTTCTTCAAACTGTCAGGCCAGTCTCCGACTGGGCTGGGAGTTGTCACAATAGACGGACTACCTACCGCTGGAGTGCCAGCATTAGGAGTTGTGTTAACGGTAGTAGTAGTAGCAGGTGTAGAAGTGGGAGCAGGGGATTCTTCAGTCGGTGGAGGAGGAGCTGCTACTTCACGCTGTGCAGGGGGTAGGGGTGGTAGTTCTGTCTTCAAATTTGGACCCGGTACGAAAGTAGTGGTAGGACTGTTCGCCTGAAAGCTATTGTTGAATTGTGCAGCTAAGTTTTTGTTCCGCTTACGTTTTTTCTTCGCAGCCCCACTATTGCTGGACGGAGTGAATGTCATGCCATTCTTCTTGTTTTGTACGTTGAAGCGAATCGGATTGTTGTATTCTGATACCAGGAACGCGTATATGGTTAAATATTCGTCGGGTTAGTCTACGACTATTTTGTTATTATTTACAGAGAGGCACTCCGATTTTGATGAAATTTGTGTTAGGACTGTTACTTCTCCAAAGCTTCGACTCTTCGAAGTTGTAACTTACGAGTTTCATGTTATGTCATGATGTTTGACAAATAAAAATAGAAATAAAAAATTTGACAGATTTTTTAGAAAATATAAATACAACCAGTAGGTTTAGTGTTCATGTTGATCCTTTCTGCTTTAAATTCATATAATAATTATAAGTGTCCCAAGACTCTCTCTCTCTTTCTGTACCCCCAAACTACAACATTCTCATTATTACTGTTCGTACAAAGTTTATTATACATTTTATCATGTTACTTTTTGTACTGATATAAACATTATGTGTCATATTTTGTTTAAACGCCCAACTTCATTCTTTTAGCTGTGATGGCGTATTTTTTTTCGAAATGTAGGAGTGTTCAATCACTTTTTATGCTCACTGTAATTGCATCAAATATAACTTAGCAGCGAAATTTCTAAGTTCAAAGCTTCGAAACGCCGTTTCTTTTAATCTGATAATAATTTATTACGGAGGCTCGAAATTCGAAGCTTTGAAACTTTGATTCTCATCACCTACGAAGTTTCAGAAATCAAAGCTTCAAAACTTCGAAGCTTCAGAATCTTCGACCTTCAAAGGAAAGTAACAGTCCCAATTTAAATATGTTATAAATTTCGACATTTTGAACAACTTTTTCCTTTTAAATTTCATCAAAATCGGAGAGGAGTGCCTCTTTGTAAATGATCACCGACTATTTTCTCGCGGGTCGCAGAAAACTTACGAGACATGTCACTGTGCATGCCATTCCAGTTTCCATAAGGGAAAGAGTTGTACATATAGGCTGGATGAGACTGCATAGTTTGTTGCACTGGATTGTTGTGCTGTTGAGATTGCGGCACAGATGGAGGTGGTCCAGGTGGAAGAGGAGGAAGATCCGTCTCATCCTCCAAAGACATTGGTGTCCCAGGTACAGGAGGCTGTTGATGTAGTTGTTTTCCTTGATTGTTGCCCTGTTGCTGTTGTTGTTGTGGTTGTTGTTGCTGCTGCTGCTGTTGTTGTTGCTGCTGCTGTTGCATCTGCTGTGGATTAAAAGGTTGTCCATATCCAGGCATCATTGTATGATAATAATTAAATATTTGCCCCTGATGAGGTACACCTTGGTATCCAGGTCCATACAATTGCCTGCAACAAAGAATACAATAAATTAATACTTTCTCTTACGACAAATTAATTTTTCGAATTAATCTAATTTCTAATAAGTTCGATAAATAGTCCAAATGTTTCATTTGATGGAAATTTGAATAAACAAATTATATATGTTATGGGCAATGTGTCCAAGGCGGGCATTCTATAGAATTCTATAGAAAGTATTGGGATGGAATGGAAGTTTATAGCGTTTTTAAATTAACTTTCAAAGATAAAATTAAGATACTTATTCATAGGTTTATTCAGTGACATGATAAGATATCTCAAAAATAGCAAAAAGTAATAGAACAAAATGGGAACCATGTTATTGAAAAATCTATGAGTAAATATCTTAATTTTTAAATTTAAAAATGCTATGAACTTTCGTTCTAACCCAATATTTCACAAATTGCCTGGATATATATAATATCCATGGTTTGTTGAGCAGTGTTATGTTTGTCTTTTATAGTGGTAAACTTGTCGATTAGGGTCCTCATCTCAGATTTTAACAGGACATAAAACCCAAACCTAACACATTTCAATTTAATCACAACTCACTCTCACATTCTATATATTGCCTGTAACATATACATATGTGTGTAGAAGGACTTGCATTCTATATATTGCTCCAAATTAGGTAAATCCAGCTATTTTTTATCTCGTCAATCTATTTTCTGATATAGATGATACGACTGCACCTATGTTTCTCTTCTCTCGAAACTGATTCAGGTCGATAAATGAATTTGTTGAATTAATCTAATTGTTAATAAGTTCGATAAACAATCCAAATATTTAGTTTGTTGGAAATATGAATACATAAATTATGTCAATCCCAGTATTTTCTTCAAGAGGGTAGACTCTTGTTTCCAGAATTGCAAGGGTGCGGAATACACCTTCTCATTTCTCAATAATGTAAAGAAGGGGGTTTTCAGTAGTTAAAAGTATTATATAAAAGATCAATTTAGGCCAGAATTGTCCTCAAAAGTACTTTTTTTCACAAAAGTCCTATTTGGAAGCATAAAGCTGTGCATGAAGTTATTTTCATAAATAAGATTAAAAAAAATAGAATAGTGCAAATTACACCTCGTAAACTTAAATATAGGGATTTTGATTGCAATTGCGGCTGTGATTGATTATGTATATAGCACTTTGACTATTGAAAATTCCATCTTTGTATTATTGAGAAATGAGAAGTAGCATCCTGCACCCTTGCAATCCTGGTAACGAGTTTACCAGGATAAATAAAATTGTAAAAGGACGTATAATAAGATTTTGCTAATAAAAAACAGAAATTCTGCGAGCATGGTGTCTTCAAGTTGCCTGAAAAATTGCAAGAGATCATCCTCCCTCGAGACAATGAAATGAATTTCCGAATGACCTATTAGTATAATACAAAGAAATTTCTTATTTTTATTATCAAATAACAATGAATGTACCACAATGTACTAGAAACGAGTCTATCCCCTTAAATCTACATTTTTCTTCTTCCAAAACTAGTTCGGCTCGAGAAGGAACACAATATTTGCTCTTACAACAAATGAATTTGTCGAATTAATCAACTTATTGATAAGTTCGACAAACAATCTAAACGTTTAATTTCTTGGAAATGTGAATACATAAATTATATACATATACACCTACAGGGACTCGCATCCTATATATTGTTTCGAAATTAGGTCAACCCCAGTATTTTTTTAACTCGTCAATAAATTTTGATATACACAATACCTCTTTACCCACAATTTTCCTCCTGTCGAAACTGATTTAATTCGATAAGGAACACGATTTCGATGAATTTCAAGGCGAATTAATAAATTCTGAAGTTTTGTTCGTGTAATGTTCCTCGACAATCTGCGTTGTGTCGAGCTACGTCTCTACGAGTGACTCATTCCGCTCATTGTGTAACGGTCGAGGGTATTGTCATAGAAAAGTATTGTAAAAAAAATGTTTACCCCGAATATGGAGGAAACATATTGTGTATATTGTTTGGCGAAGGATATTGCCATGCCATGTTTGTTGCCATCAAGCCTACTCCGTTTTGTGGCGATTGCTGAAATGGCTGCTGTTTCTTCTGCGACGCTGTAGCCTCGCCCTCTGACATACCGTGAAAAAATCAGAATTGCTTAAACAATTTTACGCTTTACGTTTCACCGCCGTAAACACTGTTTGCATTACCACGAATCAGTCCAAGTAGAAGACTTTCTTTTAAAACATTATTCACAATTAAAACAGTATTTCAACGAACTGTAATGCGTTGGACACGTAACGGACTGAGCTTCTCGCGACAAGATAAAATGGAGTCGATGAATTATGCGATTCCTCATTGCTAGACGGCAGCATCGGCGGAATTCATATAGCCACTGGCGTCGTTGGCTCTTGTCGTGCCCCCTATAACGTGTATGTAATTCAATTAAAAGGTTACATGGTTTTAAAATAATTGCATACTAGTCTTGAAATTAGTTTTATATACTATAAGATTATTTGTAACGCTTACGTTCATTGAAAACACGGAAGAAGCAATCTAGCTCTTAGACCATATAAACCTATAGGCACCGCACAGATAATTTTCCCTGTTGAAAAGAGGAAGTACACTGTGACGTCGCAAGATGTATAAGCTGTGCTCATCGACAGTGCCTACACAGAATAGACAGGATAATTTCAAAGAATTTTAGATACAAATGTTTATTCTGTGTATGAAGTAATAATAGTATTATATATTAACTATTTTAGGAATCGATATTTGATTCTGAAGATTAACAACTTTCCCATATTATGCAGGTTACAAAATGTTTTTTACATATAAATCGATCACATTTACAACATTTTAAGGTAGTACTGCGGTTGTATCGGCGTCGGTCTGCCGTGTTAGCCATTTTGAAATTATCTTAAGGGTGCGTGACAAGGGTGCGAAACAAAGATAGAGAGACAGATATGTTAAGAAGAAGCAATATTTTTTTATGCTCTTTGCGTTGAAATATTCTTCGTATTATTTCGGAGGGGCTCTCAGAGCCCTTTTTTGAGAAAAGTGTACTGAACAAAATTTCTTCTACAAAAACGTGCGCTATTGTAGCTTTATTGCTTATAAAGTTTTAAGAGACAAATTGCAAAAAAGGGCTGTGAGATCCCCTCCGAAATAATACGAAGAATATTTCAACGCAAAGAGCATACAAAAATATTGCTTCTTCGCTTCAGACAATGGGGGTAAAGTCATCGAAAAAACAAGCTGTTTCGTATTCTCTGTCTTTGTCTCTCCTGCGAGAAACATAACTGCCTCTCTATCTTTGTTTCTTAGTTCACCTTCACGCCGATGGTGGTATATGTTCGCTCCTGCGCACGTGTACCAGGTCTTTTCTTCACTGTATTCTCGGATTTCCTATACACATACTATACCTATGCCGGGTCTATTAGTACACATTACTTATTATTATAAAATTTATTGCAATATGTATATTGTCTAACAATAACATCTATTTCTACAGAGAGAGCGCGGGAGAACGCAACGGTAAACGAAGAGTAAACGATTTTCGAGATTGATTTTCAAATTTATAGGAGTTTTATTGTGATTATTTTCTTTATTTTCGATAATTGTTCGCGCGTATACAGGGTGTTTCATTTAAAACAGGACACCTAAATATCTCTATCTCTGGAAATACAAGAGATATTTCTAACGTAATCTAAATGTTTTCAAAAGACGAATCAGATGGAAGAATCATTTTTTATAAATTGCAATTTTTTTTCGGTGAGAAGGCAAATCGTAACGGAACCATACTGATCATCATGAATTATTACATTCTGCACCGAAATATTTCAGACGATGTTTTAGTGTTGGTTTTTAACAGTATGTCGTCGGTGCTAAGATTCTACAACTTGATATTTATTAGTATTTCAGTCAAATAATTATAAATATATAACGTAATGACATCAAATGAAAAAAATTTAACTTGAACATGTAGTCATAACATCATAGACACGACTCGTCCTTTATATTTGAGATTCGATCGTTTTCGTGGATCTAGTTCCAACATTTATCGTCTGTCAGCGTAGAGGGCGTAAGTAACGAGTTGTTTTGATCGATGTCGGTATTTCAGATCGTGAGACAAGAAACCCCATACGATGATACTGATTGGTCTACTCCTATATCTTGTCTGTGATAATGTGATCGAAGTTGCGCAGATTTCGAAAGATAATGCATTCTTTTCGTACGAAGTGTATCAGAACAGAATCGGTGATTTTTCATAGAGCATGAGTGAATCAGTAAGTAAACTATTTGCTGTTTATACGCTGCCCACCGAATGTACGTTCAAAACTGGCAGAATTATAAACACTTTTTTTGCGCAAGTGAATGTAAAATCTTGTTATATGAAAATTGTGTGAAGTGTTAGTCAATGTCTTTGTTGTTTACATTGTCATAGGCCGGTACAACCGTTATCGACCATTTCGATTCTTTTCAGTTGCGAAGGCGATATTGTACGTCTTTTTAACCACGAGAGACAACAATTTTTTATATCATTTCTGATCTGTGGCGTCATTTTGAATAAAAACATACCAGGAAACAATGTCAAAGAAGTTAATGTTTCCGAAGATATTTGAAATTTTATACCAATACCCACTGACGTTGAAATCGGGGATTCTAATCAACGTCTAAACTGAAGGATGGCGTGAACTGCTACTTTTCGATCAATCGTGATTCGTCGCTTCTGATGGACGGAGAGCATAACTGTTCCTCGCATAAGTCACAGAGCCATAACCTGACAAAATTGCGAGTTAAATCGCATTTTTATCAAATTCATTAGATTTGTAAGACGTTTCTCAAACTATCATTTCCGTTTCCTACAATTGTTAAGTATTTGTATTTCGTAAAACTTTATTATACATAACATAGGTATACATACAGTAACTCCCACAAGTATTCGTACGCCCTTTAAAACGGAATAACTTTTTTATAATTGTACCAAACGATCTGATCTTTTATAATCAATTTGAAACAGACTATAAAAGGTTATATGGAAAAATAAAAAAGGGCATTTTTTTTAATGAAAATTTAAAATATATGTTTTGTAGATCTATAGTGGAGTTTTCATCGAAATCGATTAACATACACACGAGCTACCAAGATAGCATTGAGACATCTCAAAGACATCTGTAAGACGCCTGCCGCAAGCCATTCGGACGTCTGAAAGACGTCTGAACGGATCCACAAAGTCTCCTGAATGTCTTGTGTTACAAAACGGTACGTCTTAGAGACGTAGTTTAGGCGTATTTTTAGACGACATCTCCGAAAAGACATCTCTAGGACGTCTTATTTCAGACGAAAAACGACGTCTCCAAATAAACGTCTTTAAGACGTCTTTTTGGGACGTAAGACGTTCAGACCTAAAAACTACAGTACACAACTAAACTTCCAGACCTATAAACTATTTGTTATACCCAAGGTAACCTCGATTTCGCCATGAAAACAAACTGTTTTCGAATTTTTTTTACTGATATCTATTGTGCACTCTTGTTCTAAACTTTTTTTTTGTCAGATGGCTGCAAGTGGATGAAAAATCGTGCGTGGCGTCACACCCTGTATATGGTCTAACTGAACCTGTTAGAATCAAAGTACTACGGTGATAAAAGTGATTCAATCTTCCAGAGGCAACAAAATTGCCATAAACGCTCGTTCAAAGCGCCACCTATCATCTTAACGACTCCGAAGAATACCTCCGGACTGTACCAGCCAGCGTGTAACGTCTTTCTCTGTGAGAAGAACTTCCGTTAAATCCGTTACTGCTCGATTTTACTTGGTCTTATTGTTGTGCTTCGTATTACCAACTCGAATCGGAGTCGTATCATGCGAACTGTTTATGCAATTTCTCACTTTCATGCAGTACCACGTAGAAGTCAAAGTCAAGGAAAGATATGTTGGATCGATTAAACTGTCCAATCATCTGTGGAATGTAATAAAAATCCTGTTTGACGGTTTATTACTTGTAGAGAGAGGTCTACAGGAGAATTCAGCGATGAAAGTGTGCCACATAAATGACATGCAGACTATTGTTGGGATGGAAATAAATTAAAATTCAATTATAAATTCTCCATTACAAGTTCTCCATTACAATTTCAAGTTCTCTAATATTAGTTTTTGTGTTAACCTCTTGCCCTACGATTTATTTTACGGTTTAAGTGATTAGAATTTTTTTTATAGTTCGACAATTTCCTAGAAAAGGAGAAAATTTATATCTATTCTATGCCTACATGTTCTCCAATAACTGTACATTGACGAAACCGAAATAAAATTTCATACAGGGTGAGGCAATAACTATGACCACTTTGAATATTTCTGTTATTTGTAATAATATGAAAAAATGTTGTATACAAAACTTACACGGTATAGAGAGGGGCATATTGTGACATCAATATTTTTTCAGTGGGTGGATGCATAGAGGAGATTTCAAGGTCATCTTGATTTTTTTTAATCAAAAGACCTACTTTCTGTATCACGAATCGATAGATTATCGAATTCCGAGTAAAAATGTATTGACCTTCATATGTCCTAAACCTAATAGTTAACGAGATATTATCCATAGAAGAAAGAAAATTATTTCGATAATATCTCGTTAACCATTAGATTTAGGACATATGAAGATCAATACATTTTTACTCCGAATTCGATAATCTATCGATTCATGACAGAGGAAGTAGACCTTTTCATATAAAAAACTCAAGGTGACCTTGAAATCTCCTCTATGCCTCCACCCACGCAGAAAATGTTTTCATCACAATATGCCTTCTTCTATACCGTATAAGTTTCGTATACAACATTTTTTCATATTATTACAAATAACGGCAATATTCAAAGTGGTCATAGATATTGCCTCACCCTGTATACATACACCTTCAAATGACCTTGAAAACGCCGCCCAAATAAAAAACTGATACCGCCCCCCTCTTTCCCCCTCGAAATCCTTGTTCACGTGTTTTACACTATTTTAATATCTTTCATACTTTTCGAGATATTCGGCTGGAAAGTTTTCAAACGAACACCCTGTATATTTATTAGACTCTGTTCTGGATCTTCAACACGAGTCTGACACGATATTGTATGGCAAGGGGTTATATTCCATCCTTTACAATAATGAAACCCAAGGTGACCTTTTCAAGCTCGACAAATAAGCAAAATAGAAGAAAGCCAATTACTGCATTGTATACAAGTACTATATATAGTACTCTTGAAACCACATAATTTTTCGTTGGCGACCATTTCGTTCACACACGAAATAGTTCACGTGTAATTTAGATGGCACGTTCAGTTGAATCGCCCTGTACATTCATGCTACGCTATAACGTACAAACGATACCGCAGTTCACTTTGGAGAGTTCAATGTTTGCGAGCAGCTGTGCGAGTCGCTCTCCGTGCGCTTCAATTACTTTCTAAGCAGAAACGTGAGATTAGGCGAACGCTTCCTCGCATTGTTGCATGCACGATGTTCGCCGGTTATTATTTTTCAATGCGATATTTTTGAAGGGAAGGTTCCGGCACTCGTTCAAGGCGAACAACATGCCTTTATATGTATCTATCAATTAACTGTCCGATATTTCATCTATAAAACAACACGAAAGAACGACCGTTGTTGCGTCATAACGAATTCGCTCCGAAGGATATTTTCGATCTTTAGAAACGATGCAAAACGCGTGGCATGAAAAACCGTATCGTAAAATTAGCCGAACGAAAGTGCAATGTTTTAAGATTCGCGGAAGCCATTAGCGGTCGGTGATAAAAGAGTTTCGGCGCTGATAATGAGATCGGTACAAAAACGGTCGTACGGTTTTGCACAACGATATTCTATTAACGCAAACAAGCAGGGCTTGAATGAAACTGTAAACTTTTATACATGAAAGTTTATACATAAAAGCCTTGCAATTAAAAGATAGAAAAGAAACGCGGAGAGACCGGGGAACGAAATTCAATCCACTAAATCACGGGATCAACGAGAGGCAACAGATATCGCTGGTTTACCACTCTGCTTAAATGTTAGCAATCTATCTTCGCTCGAGTTCCGGTCTGAAAAAAGAAACAATAGTAGGACTGCGTACAACTTCATTCGATATCCTATGAATATAGTGTTACACTCGCGCCAGCCCATATTCCATTTCTACCATTCCGTTGCAAAACTGCCGAGATGTTTCGTTATTAACGCGTTAAATAACACATATATTTATAATAACGTAGATAGGGTTAAGTAACACCTATCGACAATTGTTCTTTACAAATTCTACGTGAAAACGAACAGGGGAAACAACCGGCCCGAATAATCGTCCAATTACTTTCATTCGTTTAACTAATCGTCTACAGTCGTCTCCCGGATAACGCGATCCAGGAAATTGTTCAAACAGGTTGCGCGCACGTGTTTTAGGTAACAATACATGTACAGTATTTACACGTATATTTAGTACATATTTTTAAAACATACCAGAACACATACTTCGACAGAATTCACTCAAACTTTCATATATTTCAGATCCACAAAGGCTACCACGAGGGTCGTTCGGAAGGTTCTGGGCCTGGTAAAGAAAACTCAAGATTTTCGGGTAAAGTTTTTTTATTTCTCAACGTAATCTAATTTTTTAATACCTTCAGAATAATACGATGCGTCCGAGTTTACGAAATAAGCGTTTGTTTCAGCTTTGATCTCATCATTTGAAGGGAATCTTGGTCCCCCTAGTCATTTTTTAAGGTTTGTAGAAAATGAAGGTGCAGATTCCTTTACAGTAGAGTCTAACTCATTTTTTATATCAACCGAGATAAAATCCTTCAAAAAGAAGTACTTCACACAGCAAGAACTTCAAATTTATCCATTTTACAGGAGTTACAACAATCGTCTGGT
>CM052188.1:3095483-3107636 GCA_028455805.1 Lasioglossum figueresi | reverse complement strand
ACATTTCTTCGTTTCTTTAGATTTCTTCGTTCCTTCAGATTTCTTCGTTCCTTCCGATTTCTTCGTTTCTCCAGATTTCTTCGTTTCTTCAGATTTCTGCGTTTCTTCAGATTTCTGCGTTTCTTCAGATTTCTTCGTTTTTTCAGCCGTCTTCTTCGGTTCTACTTTTCGTCGTGATTTAATAATTTTCTTCGGTAACTCCTTCGCAGTTTCTTTCGACGACTTTTTCCTGATTACCTTTAACAGTTTTTTTCTTTTTCTCCGAATTTTTACAGTAGAAATACGTACATTGTTTATACTTATACGTATATCATTTATGATATACTGTAAAAACAATCGTAAAAGAGAAGATCTGAATAATACGTTAGCGGTTGTAATATGCTGTAATGTGATATGCTGCGGATCTTTATGCGAAATAAAAATATTCTGTATTGATTGTGGGAAACACAGGAATAAAATAAAAATTGATTTCACCACTTAACGGATTTGTCACGTTAAAAACAACATTACAATATTCTTGAATTTTTCGAATCTATTACTGTTTTATATTTCACCCAATTAATTTCTTCATAAATGCATAAAGATCCGCAGTCTAAAGATGGTGTTGGACCACCTGCATAAAAGGCGATATTTCTAACGGTTAGGTTAGGTTACGTTAGGTTAGGTTAGGTTACCAATATTGCAACCAAGACCCAACAACATTAGTAGTATGTGTTTGGAGAAGGTAAAGAAGAGTAAAATGGTCTTTACTACTTTGCGCTGCAGCAATTTCTTCGTAGTCGGCGTCGAGTTGAATCTTCTGTCCCATGTTTCCTTCTCTTGCCACCAAATACGCTGGTATTCGTTTGCCAGCAGCTGTTCCATGCAAGGTCGTTTTTCTCTAAAGATCATTTACACTATAATTAGTAAGAGACGGCGGTCATGCAAATTTTACAGACAAGCAGAAATATCCATTAAACTTTAATTTCTTTTATATCGATTTAGTGAATTTAACACTAAACCTACCGAGCCTTAAAACTAACTGGTACTTACAGTACTGGACAAAATGATAGGACATTTGATGTATTTGTATATTTCATACAACACAATAGGATATATGTAGATATTACACTCTCTGTATATTAGATATGTCCTTCAAAGTATCCATATAGAATTGCAAGTTTGTATTTTGTACATAAAAAAAATTCGAGGAAGAAGTTTAAACATGGGCTGACTTTGCTTGGTCAAATTGATAGGACAAATGTAATATTTTCTGTTATTATGTACTCTGACAGTAATCAACAGTTATCTACCACATTTGTGCCATTAAAGTTAAAATGGGTCGAGGAAAACAAATAGACAAAAGTGAAACCGATCGAATTTTGTTATTGCGGTCACAAAATCAAACTATCACGGTTTGCTTTAAATTATTTCAATCTTTGTAAGCTTTCATTTGACTCTAATACACACAATAGAAATATCAATCGCTTCTACGGAGATTTAATTCAATAACGATTCGATCGAAATAACACTCTTCGTAGTTTAAGAGGTAATGCTTTCAATAAATAATGGAAAGTTACTTTCGTCAAGAAATTACACATTCATTAGTAATTGTTTGTTATAAGACCTTTATGTAACGAAACTTTTATTCAACTCCATTATGAAACAATGGGTGAGTAGTTTATCGAACAACATCGCACATAACCTTACATTTTTTCGACAAAACGCTGAAATTAACGACGGTCAGGATTGAAATCTTTTCTTACTTGTAGTTTATCGAACAACATCGTACATAACCTTACATTTTTTCGACAAAACACTGAAATTAACGACGGTCAAGATTGAAATCTTTTTTTACTTGTAGTTTATCGAACAACATCGTACATAACCTTACGTGTATTCGACAAAGCTCCGAAATTAGTGATAGTCAAGATTTCAATCTTTGTAAGCTTTCGTTTGACTCGAATAAATTCAATACATTTATGAAATCGCTTCGTAACGATAACATAGACTGTATGTTCATGCGTGTTATAACAATGCAAAAAGTAAAATATTTTATTTCGTGTTTCAGATTGTTAAAATAGAAATATTTTATTTTGTGGATCAAATTGTTGAAATAGAAATATTTTATTTTAAGGTACAGGTTGTTAAAATACAAATATTTTATTTTTGAAATGACATATCTTATCTGAAATACTATTTTCTATAAGCAAAATAAAATCTAAAATATTAAATAGTATTTGAAATATTTGTTTCGCCAAATAATGCCCACCTCTGCTTATATGTTCCCTTATAAAAATGACAAGATTGATTTTATTTAGACTTTGCGCGGCTCCTACTTTAATACATGCACTACTAAAGATATCTATAGAATCGTTTCTTATGAAAATTAGTTTTATTATTTTTCTAATTGTAAAATAATAAAACTAATTTCATAGTGTGTTGGTAGGTTTAGTGTTAGAACAAACTACAACTACATTAACTCTTTGTTGTCGATGCAAGGACGAATTCAGCGACCTAAAATATGATGGCCTTGAGAGTTGACATTGAGAAAACTAAAGGTCAGTGATGTCTCAGAAAAAAATGAGATACAAAAAATCGAATGGGGGAAGGACACCCATGTAAATTTCAGATTTTAGAGTATTTATCAGTGTTACCAACCTCCGTGCAGAAAAAAGTTTTTTTTGTGGTAACACTGATAAACATACATATGTATCAGCCTGACGCTTCAGTTTTACTATAATTCCGCGTATTTTTTCTTTTTTTTTATTAATATCTTTATTGCTATTAATGGATCCGAATAGATTCAAGCCCTTTATATTTTTGTTGCTATGATTCCAAGTTGATAGTCCTGACTAGGCGCCATCTTGTCTAACTAGCTGAACTAAAATTGTCCCTAGACTTGCTCTGCATCAGAGAGGACATCTGTCTTCATGAACGTAATATGGGGAAATCTTTGCTATGTAAATGCAATCACTTGCATCGGTTAGTTATCCTTATACTAGCATATTTTGAGCTGCACGAAGGTTTATTTGTTGAAGGAAGGTTAAATGCACCGCGCTGAACTGATGATTTAACGAGAAAAGTCTTTCAGAGACAGGAAAATACATTGAAATCTGCGAGTGTTTTCTCGATATTTTTCCCCCACTTGGGACATTCATATTATTAGATATAAACATAATCTCGTTAAATCACGAGTTGAGCGCGGTGCATTTAACCTTCCTCTTTAGAATGAGCCCTCAACCAACTCAAAATTTGCTCAAATAAGGACAAACAACCGAAGTCCGCAAACCCATGTTTCGACCCAAAATCGAGTTAGATTCTAGTTCCTTTCTAGTTTTGTCACGTGAGTACCCTTCCAACATAAACCGATTAATATTTTCCCGTTTTCGTCAATACTCATTATCAGAGAGATTGCTTAAAATATCAATTTAAAATTGTGAAATTTCAAAATTTCAATCAAAAACTGTAAGATTTGAATTTACAATTGTAAAACTTTAATTCAAAATTGTATAATTTCCATTTACAATTGTGATATTGTAGTAAAATTCTAAAGATTCAATAAAAAATTGTAAAATTTTAATTAAAAACTGAACAATTTTAATATGAATTGTAAAATTTCAATCTAATGAGCCCTCAACCAGCCCAAAATTTGCTCAAATAAGGACTAACAACCGAAACCCGTAAACCCATGTTTCGACCTATAATCTAGTTATATTCTAGTTCCTTTCTAGTTTTGTCACGTGACTACCCTTCCACCTTAAAATGCTACATTATTTGTTGTCAGTATAATTGGAATTGTGATCATATTGAGAAGAGATTGTGCACTACGATCATTGAGCTTTCAACATGTAACTTTCGTTACCAGAAAATTCAGACTTTCGTACTCTCTTATCGAAAAAAATCATGTACGCGAAAAATCGAAACAGTTACTTTTCGTAAGACGGCACGAAAACCTTTTGCATAGTGAACTGCGAGGACACGATGTTGTCAGGTGCTTTAAAAGGAACTGCAGGTGACCACATCTTAACTTTGATATCGCTCACGGGCGCGTTCATGTTTGCCAATCGAGTGATCTGGTCGTATAATATCTTCCAAGTCTTCGGACTCTCAAAATTCAGTTCATTCGAGTCGCTCCTCCGACGATAAATCCAAAACGTCTAAAAACGGCGGACCCTTTGGGAAAGGTTTCCGTAAACACCGACTGAAATCCGGGACAAAACTACCTCGAAACGATGTATCGAAAGCTCGTGTACGATTTGGTCATTACATTTTTGTTTTATACACGGTGGTACAATCACTTCGACCGCAGTGAACATTTCCATTATTTGCAGTAATGTGAAAAGTTGATGTGCGTATACAAAACCAAAACTTGTTGACAGATTCCATGCCAAATCCATGTCTAAGAGCGGACCTAACCTTAAATTAAGAGTAAATATCAAGCAAAATCGAAAGAAGGAATTTTATTTAACACTAGATTTACGGGACCCGTGAAAATGACGGGTTCTAATATTCTTAATTTGCGATTATTAAGATTGTAAAAGTGCTTTCCTGAGGAATTATTTACCGAATTTATTTCTTTGGGTATATATTATTGGGAAAATAGCCAAAAATTTCGATAGACACATCCTTGTTATGTTTATAAAGTAATGTGAAATAGTTATTTCTACAGCTCCGTAAACCTAGTGTTAAACTTGTAGATCATATAATTTTAAGTTTCATGGATTTTTAATAATTTAATTCCCCTTTTCCTTCTACAGCAAGGTTAGGTACGCTCTTAGTACGACCAAACTGCCCTCTGGTTGAGGGCAAGGTTTGGTATGGATTTGGCATGGATTTGTTTGCAAAGCTTGATTAGAACTAGAAGTTCGATTCAGATGCAAAGTTTACAGGCGCACTCCATGCCAAATCCATGTCAATTCCACGGCAACTCCATGCCAAATCCATGTCTAAGAGCGGACCTAACCTTGAATTAAGAGTAAATATCGGGTAAAATCGGAAGAAGAAACTTTATTTAAACTTGTAGATCATATAATTTTAAGTTTCGTGGATTTTTAATAATTTAATTCCCCTTTTCCTTCTACAGCAAGGTTAGGTACGCTTTTAGTGTGACTAATCTGGTCTCTGTCCAAATCCATGCCAAATCCATGTCAAATCCATGTCGTTTAACCTAATCTTGGTCTAAAAGTAAATTGTATCAGGCCAAATCGAGAGACGGAATTTTATTTAAACTTATAGATTATACAATTTTAAGTGTTTATTTCACTTCGTTATTAATATATAAAGGCCACCCTGAGATTCTTTATTGTAAGCGGTAAATTTGAATCTTGTTGTTGAAGAGAGAATTGAACCCTGGTTAAAAACTTGATGAATGTTTGTAATCGTACTTTGCGAGCAAAATGCGGTCAAGACCATGCTTGGAGCAGAAGGTGGTCTTTATTTGTTATGAATTTTCCACGAAAATTTGTCGACAAATTCCGAGTCTAATGCGGAAACAGATGGCTCGGTATTGAGTGCAAAGTTTGCAATCGCAATTCCATGTTAAATCCACGCCAAGTCCACGCCAAGTTTTTATCTTACACTGTAATCTAGTTTAATAATTATACAGCGGATCTTTATGCAAAATTAAAATTTTCTACTTGCATTGCAACAAACTGGAGTGAAATAATTTGTTTTCCTTCTTAATACGTTCAATAGGTTGAAAATAGTATTTTGAAATTCTCCTAATAATTTTACTGTGTCAAATTACATTTACTCATTTTTGTCATAATTAGACTGCGAATCTTCACGTAAAAAGAAAATTGTCTATATCGATTGCAAGGAATAGAAACCAAATTGAATGTTATTTCTTCCCTCAATGATTTTAATAGAGGAGAAATCGGCTGCTCTTTACTATACCGGACTCAAAATTTGTGTCTTTCTCCTATAAATTATGATGTATTTGGCATGTAATTCAGTAGATTTGTACCCTGGGCGGTTGCAGTCGAAGTTTCGATCCTGTAGGATCAATGGTTCAGGACTTATGCTTGCTTAAAGTTGTTAATTGTTCAGTGCTTTTGACAGGTAAAGTCGCCGCCATATTGGTTTGTAGTGACGATCGCGCGCCGCTTATCAAGCAGAACCGCTAGATGGCAGCACGGGCACGCGTTTGTAGTATATATAATAATTTTACAAATAAAATAACGTGTCACTTCTTTAGGATTTATTAGAATCTCTAGTTTTTTTTATTAAATCAATAAATTGGTTGATAGGAAACAAGAAACAAAATAAGGGTTATTAAAATAAACAAATTAATCGATACAATTACAGAAATCTACATTATCTACATCCGCTACACGTTTGCTTGTTTGCTTCATAAATAATCGTGTATCTGGTTCGAAGGTTTATTCCAGAATAATAGTTTACAAAGGAAATTCGTTGGTACGGAACCAAAACGAATGAACGTTGATAAGTAAATCGAAACTTTTCTACAAAATTTACAATTATCGACGTCTGTCTACATTATGGACATCCTCCACACGTTAATGCTAACAATATAAAGCGGATATTGCGATTGTTGTTTGAATTTTGGAAGACATGGCCACGATGTTGCGTTTTAACTGGTCTGGGTTAGGTTTGGGTTAGGTCTGGGTTAGGTTTTTGTAAATATTTTCCACGATATTACTGTGTGCCCGTGCTGCCATCTAGTCACTACAAACCAATATGGCGGCGCCCTTACCTGTCAAAAACACTGAATAATGAACAACTTTAAGCAAGCATAACTCTTCAACCATTGGTCCTACAGGATCGAAACTTATACTGCAGCCGCCCAGGGTACAAATCTACTGAATTACATACTAAATATATCATTACTTATAGGAGAAAGGTACAAATTTTGTGTCCGGTAAGATAAAGTTTACCCATAAATGCATAAATATCCGAAGTTTAGTTATAATAATAACTAATAATAATATATGATTTTGAATACGTTTCACATGAAAGAGAATATCCGATTTCCCCAAATAGTGTTTTGCTCATCCATGATCGGGTGTATCGATATTTTAACGTGGCCATTAACGGAAAGGGTTGATGCCTGCGTGAAACGGGAACCGACATAAAGTGTTATTTACCCGATAACCAGTTTGGAAAACGTTTTCGCATTGCGTTAATGGATTTAGCACCGACCACGTGCCTCGTATGAGGCAAATGTGGCCCACAAACCTTAAGCGGCAGTTTACATCCTAATTAGCAACATCCATAAAGTAGAGCGTTACTTGCTCCCAAATTGAAAAACGGGATTTACGTTTCGCGAGACGCTGCATCGAAAGTGCTCCCATCGAAAACGATCCTTCACATTGGCATAAATAATTTTCATCCGATATTTATTCTTCGGAAACCCGTTTGTTCCAGATTAATACAATCTTGAAATTCAACTGGTAATACATTCTATTACGGGAAGAAGTTCCCATAATTCGATTTAAAAATCGAAATATTTTTTTCTGTAAATCGCCTTTGAAACATTTAAAAAAAAAATTTGTTCAAAATTGCAGGCCAAAATTCAACTCTGCATCGATACTGTGCGCGTTCCTATTCGTGAGCCTGTCCCTATTACTGTGCTTTCATATTTAAATGAGCAGTAAGAATTAACTTGAAAAAATTAACAATGGAAATATTTTTGTTAATTCAATTCATCTATTAATGTATATGTTACAAAGGGAAATGATGCATTTTGTAACTGTACTCGTCCCTATTTGTAAGCCTGTCCCTATTACTGTGCCTTCATATTTAAATGAGCAGTAAGAATTAACTTGGAAAAATTAACAATAGGAGTATTTTTGTTAATTCAATTCATCTATTAATGTATATGTTACAAAGGGAAACGATGCATTTTATAACTGTACTCGTCCCTATTTGTAAGCCTGTCCCTATTACTGTGCCTTCATATTTAAATGAGCAGTAAGAATTAACTTGGAGAAATTAACAATAGGAGTATTTTTGTTAATTCAATTCATCTATTAATGTATATGTTACAAAGGGAAACGATGCATTTTATAACTGTACTTATACCTATTTGTAAGCCTGTCCCTATTACTGTGCTTTCATATTTAAATGAGCAGTAAGAATTAACTTGGAAAAATTAACAATAGGAGATTTTTGTTAATTCAATTCATCTATTAATGTATATGTTACAAAGGAAAACGATGCATTTTCTAACTGTACTCGTCCCTATTTCTAAGCCTGTCCCTATTACTGTGCTTTCATATTTAAATGAGCAGTAAGAATTAACTAGAAAAAATAAACAATGGAAGTATTTTTGTTAATACAATTCATCTATTAATGTATATGTTACAAAGGAAAACGATGCATTTTGTAACTGTACTCGTCCCTATTAATGTGCTTTCATATTTAAATGAGCAGTAAGAATTAACTTGGAAAAATAAACAATAGAAGTATTTTTGTTAATTCAATTCATCTATTAATGTATATGTTACAAAGGAAAACGATGCATTTTGTAACTGTACTTATACCTATTTGTAAGCCTGTCCCTATTACTGTGCTTTCATATTTAAATGTGCAGTAAAATTAACTTGGAAAAATTAACAATAGGTGTATTTTTGTTAATTACATTCATCTATTAATGTATATGTTACAAAGAACAACAATGGATTTTGTAACTGTACTCGTCCCTATTTGTAAGCCTGTCCCTATTACTGTGCTTTCATATTTAAATGAGCAGTAAGAATTAACTTGGAAAAATTAACAATAGGAGATTTTTGTTAATTCAATTCATCTATTAATGTATATGTTACAAAGGAAAACGATGCATTTTGTATCTGTACTCGTACCTATTTGTAAGCCTGTCCCTATTACTGTGCTTTCATATTTAAATGAGCAGTAAGGATTAACTTGAAAAAATTAACAATGGAAGTATTTTTGTTAATTCAATTCATCTATTAATGTATATGTTACAAAGGAAAACGATGCATTTTGTAACTGTACTCGTCCCTATTAATATGCTTTCATATTTAAATGAGCAGTAAGGATTAACTTGAAAAAATTAACAATGGAAATATTTTTGTTAATTCAATTCATCTATTAATGTATATGTTACAAAGGGAAATGATGCATTTTGTAACTGTACTCGTCCCTATTTGTAAGCCTGTCCCTATTACTGTGCCTTCATATTTAAATGAGCAGTAAGAATTAACTTGGAAAAATAAACAATAGAAGTATTTTTGTTAATTCAATTCATCTATTAATGTATATGTTACAAAGGAAAACGATGCATTTTGTAACTGTACTTATACCTATTTGTAAGCCTGTCCCTATTACTGTGGCTTCATATTTAAATGAGCAGTAAGAATTAACTTGGTAAAATTAACAATAGGAGTATTTTTGTTAATTCAATTCATCTATTAATGTATATGTTACAAAGGAAAACGATGCATTTTGTAACTGTACTCGTACCTATTTGTAAGCCTGTCTCTATTACTGTGCTTTCATATTTAAATGTGCAGTAAGAATTAACTTGAAAAAATTAACAATGGAAGTATTTTTGTTAATTACATTCAATGCGTTGGATATAATAAATTTAACTGCAATTATTATTTCTTAATGTAGAAAATAATGCTGTTTACTGTAGAAAAAAAAATGGGGATGATAGATTAAACAGGATCGTCAAAATATCGCGAAAAAGAAAGAACATTTTCCTGGTGTCGATCGCAGATTCTAAAATGTTCAACGTTAAATGTTCGGTACAACTACAATTTGCATTTAGGTTCATTAATTCTTACATTTTCGAGGTCAGTGGATATTCGAAAGACAATATCAATTGATTAGACATCGATATAAGAAAGTTCATTTCTTAGGAAAATGTCACTAAAATCTTCGATTCAGGGGATTGGATTCGTATTAAGTTAGCTTCACACTTAATAATAATTAAGACAGAAATTAATTTTCATATATGAAAGATTAAAGTGACCTTTACTTTTTATTGAAGCAATTTTTTTCGATTTTTCGTACTGATATTTATAAATTTCTGAATACTGTTTAAGTTTTGTTGGAAACATTTTTTTGTCAGATCATCGTAAGTGGCCGAAAAAATCGTAATGAAAATGTGAAATTTACCTCCCGAAATGATTTTCGGGCGATTTTATTTGTTTCCAATATTAGCCCATTTAAAAATGGAATAATCCTTTTATTTTTCAAGAATTCCCATTTACTGTTCCGAGAATGAAAATACAATTCCGGGAAAAATGATCTGGCGATTTTTCGACCACCCAGTAATCAAGTAAGCAGTTGGCCACTTTCTAAATTAAATAAACCACTAGAGGGGTTCATTTCCGCGTCCGGTTTCTCTGATAATTGAGCGAATAGAAACATTGACTTGTTTCCATTTGTGCCGGAGCTCGAAGAAAAAGGATTCGGTAAATCTTCGGCGATAGTCCCGCGTGCACAGGATTCTGATCCTGCGGATTCCGTTTGGGTATCAGGAATTGCGTACACGAGAAGAAGGTCGGGAATGGGGAAACAGTTCATAGAGAAGAAATAAATCTATCTCGAATTAGGAGAATGTTAGGGGGGTTATGTCGCAACGAATAAGTAAGAAATTGGATGTTTCTAAGTGATTGTTGCTAATGAGGACTCGGTCGTGGTTTCTTCGATTGCTATAAACTTTGATGCGTTAGACGACGACAGAGTAATGGCCGCGCGGAGGACATAAATATCAACTTAATTGACAGAAAATGCAGAGGAACGTATGGCAGAAAATCCAAACTGATAATTGTAATGGCTACATTCGAAACAAAGAAGAAATCGATAGTTTCCGATGGTAGTTTCGCGTGCAATCATTCTGCCAGATGGTTCGCAGATTGGTTCGCAATTTCCTCGGTTGCTACAATATTCAAACATGATAAGTAGCTACGGAAAAAAAACATAATGAGCGGAATAGTCGGAGAGTTATACCGCGGAAGATTGGATCGAAAGATTCCGATTTCTACCTCGGAGAAAAGTAACAAGTTTGATGTGTTTTTAACGGTACCACCGTATACAATCATTCGTATGGGCGCTATTCAAAATATAAAATACAAGATTTATCACATTAAAAATATAAAATACAAGATTTATCATGTTAAAAATATAAAATACATGATTTATCCTATAGAAAATATAAAATGCAAGGTGTATTATACGTAGTAACTATTTTTGTAAAGCTTTTGTACCTTGAAGGTAGAAGAAGATTTGTGTCCCTACTCTATCTTCCCCTTCTACAACGATATTCCCCACTCTACCTTCCCCTTCTACGTCGTTATTACCACTTTACTTTCCCCTTGCGTGTCACTATCCCCCTACCTTCCTATTTCCCTACCTTGCTCTTCTACGACGCTATTCCCCACTCTTTCTTCCCCTTCTGTTACTCTATTCCCCAACCTTCCTATTTCCCTACGTTCCCCTTCTACGACGCTATTCCCCACACTACCTTCCCCTTCTACGTCGCTATTCCCACTCCACCTGTCCCATCTACGACGCTATTCACCACTCTACCTTCCCCTCCTACGTCGTTATTACCACTTTACCTACCCCATCTACGACGATATCCTCCACTTTACTTTCCCCTTGCGTGTCACTATTCCCCTACCTTCCTATTTCCCTACCTTGCCCTTCTACGACGCTATTCCCCACACTACCTTCCCCTTCTACGTCGCTATTCCCACTCTACCTGTCCCTTCTACGACGCTATCCCCCACTCTTCTTTCCCCTTCTGTGTCTCCATTCCCCTACTTTCCTATTTCCCTACGTTGCCCTTCTACAACGGTATTCCCCACTCTACCTTCCCCTTCTACGTCGCTATTCCCACTCTACCTGTCCCTTCTACGACGCTATCCCTCACTCTTCTTTCCCCTTCTGTGTCTCCATTCCCCTACTTTCCTATTTCCCTACGTTGCCCTTCTACAACGGTATTCCCTACTCTACCTTCCCCTTCTACGACACTATTCCCCACTCTACTTTCCCTTTCTACGACGCCATTTCGCACTCTACCTTCCCCTTCTACGACGGTATTCGTCAATCCACCTTCCCCTTCTGTGACTCTATTCCCTTACCTTCCCCTTCTACGACGATATCCCTCACTCTTCTTTCCCCTTCTGTGACTCTATTCCCCTACCTTCCTATTTCCCTACGTTTCCCTTCTACAAC